>JAUZNJ010031879.1:0-13984 GCA_034780135.1 Jordanella pulchra | reverse complement strand
TCAGACAATCGAATGTTCTGGATTTTTTTTTCTCCTTTTGTCTCTCATAGTTGAGGTCTACCTATGATGTCAATTACGGGCCTCTCTCATCTGTTTAAGTGGGAGAACTTGCACAATTGGTGACTGACTAAATACTTATTTTCCCCACTGTACATGACATGTTTTACCTTTCCTGTTCTACTTTCATTGCGGTGTCCATATAATCTTTAAAACTCCCTGTATAATTATAGTAAATCAAATTATATGCATAAAACAAGCGGAACACTATGGCGATAGCCCTACTGCTCCACTTGTGAAAGGTGCAATAAGCTGTAAATGAAAGTATGATTTTTGAGTAGGAAGTGTAAGATTTGTAATTCAACCATTACCTTTTCTAAGTCAGCTCTACTTTCTCATAAGTGGACAAAAAAAATCATAATTTTAATTTACAGTCACATAGAATTTAGAGGCTGGCAAAGCTAAAAACAAAATATACAGTAAATGAAGAAGTCCTAAATTAAAAAAAAATTGATTGTTTGTTATCTTAACATTTGGGGTTCTGGGAACTTTTCTGTTTTTTTAAGTTTGGACCTGCTACCCCTGCAACACCATGTCCAACAAGCAAAGGACGGATAAACCTTATTTTTCTCTCTTTCTTCTAATTTTGGAGCTTTTGTTGATGAACATAAGCAACTTGGCTGGGTAATTCCAGTACCAAAAGATGATATGAGTTGCAGATGCATAAAGCTGCAGCTGTATTTGTGTCTGAGCTTTTGGCTTCAGGGTGGGACATTTACAACAACTCATTGAAAAAAGCTGACAAGCTATAAAGTATTTTACATTTTAGATCCAAGAAAAGCAAAAAGATTCCGACCATCAAAGCTTCACATTAATCCACCTTTAAGAAAAACTGAGCTTCTTTAATCCCCAAAGAAGAAAACTCTGCTTGAATAGTGTGCTGCTTATATAGCATCAGGAATAGCGAAATGAAGCTTAAATGAAGCTTTTGGGTCACAGTGGTCCACCAATAGGCTCAACATTTCTAGTGTTGCTGTTAGATCTCATCAACCAACCTCCTAACTTAGACTGACATATGAGGGACTGTCAACATCATAACATCAACCCATTCAACACAGTAGGTTTGGTATCACACTGTGCAAACATTTAAAAGCTTCATGTGCTCCTACAGCAAACGGCATCTATCAACGTCTCGACAAAGTGATTGAATACAATAGTTTAGTAAAACCGCTCCTCAATTTGTGTATCTTTACATAAATAGCTCAAGGGTAAGCAGCTGTTTTCCATAGACTGCCCTGACATTTCTGCACCTCAGAAGACAAGGTGAGGATGTAAATGAGCTCCAGTAATGTGATTTTTTTTATATTTTTTTCATTGAAAAACATCCTCCCTTTGATGAGAACCTTATGAAAAGAAGGTTCGCATGTCTTTTATACCTTTATATCTATGATATTTAGTTGCAGTGAGCTGGACTTGCATAAAATCTGTTAGAGTGACCATGGGATACAGTTTCTTATGGTTTGTTTAGATTTTTCTTTGCATGATGGTTAAACTAAAGGCCGATTTCAGACCATTTTTTTTCATTTATCTTTGATGTCTGTATCACCCAGGCAGAGAGAAGCCATCTCCCCCATGAAGGGCCATTTAGCCAAGAGAGAGAATCTATTACAATATCTTATAAGCTAAAACTGGGAAGTTTATAAGAGATAACATCTCTCTGACTGAAATAAAAGTGTTTTAGCTCCAGCTAAAATAATCATTAGCAAAAAAGTACCGTGTATGATATTTTGAATACTGATTCATCTCTCAGGTCCTGTTAGAAAGTTGAGGAAAACTCAGTGAAAGGTGTGATTTTCAGACATAGTTTCTCAGCTGCAAATCGATTTTTTTTCTTGTAGATTCCTCCTCTGTTCATCGCTCTGATTTTTTTAGCACAGATTTCTGTTAAATGAACGAGAAGGAAAAGAGGAGAAAAAGTGGCATTGTATGAATCCTGAAGTTAATAAGAACGGTTAATAAGAGGCTTAAAAAAGTAACCTTTCAGACCTGAAAACAAATAACAACACACGTTATTTGAATAAAAGTTTAAAACCCTTATAAAGGTTGGTTTATCACATAAAAGCCCAATAAAAAATGTGGTTGTAATATGGTATGAATACCTTTGAAGGGTACTGTATATTCTAAACACCCATAAACTACAGGTTACCTGTTTTCGTAGACTGTCCATTTCAACCTCCAGGGCCTGCAGGAAGCGCCTCCTCTCGCTGAGTTCTCCCTGGGCGCAGCGGAGTGCCTCGTTGCTTTCCTTGACCTCAGACTGGATGGCCTCTAACTGCGGACAGGTTTCCGTGAAACAGGCTGAATCTTATCAGGGTCTTCATTCCGAAACAATCACATCAGAAATACGGGTGATTCACACCAACCTTCTTCAGGTACCAGGCTTCGGCATCCTCCTTGTTCTTGCGAGCAATGCCCTCATACTGGACCCTCAGCTCAGCTATAATGGCCCCCAGGTCGGGCCCTTGAGCCGCATCTACCTCCACACTGACCTGCTCATTGGCCAGACGGGCCTTCAGGGCACTCATCTCCTGCAATAATTACAGCATTGGGTATAAATCTTAAGTGTTATTTTCTAGATGAACATATACACTGAGCAGTGGTAACAGTGATGCATTTATGAATGAAGATGCAGCACTTGGCTATCATATAAACAACTGATCACTGATTCCAGACAAAGACAGATAATAGCAGGCAGCTCAGCTTTGGCTGCAGACTCCCTCAGCTGCAGAGAGTTAGTCACTGAGAAATGTTCACAAGCTCTCCTCTAGATGTTTTGAATGAATAGAAAAAAAAAACAGAAAAGGGGAGAAAAAAAACTGCAATACTTGGTTCTTTCCAGTTTCCTTGCAGTGTTTTTTTGAAACAGTTAGACATCAAAGTGCTTGTGGAGAAATATTAAGGGATGAGATCTAATTTGGAAAATATCTTTTACACAAAGTAGCTATTTTAAGAAATGTATGATACTTTTATATTCGATTTAAACCAACAGTCTGGCAAGACTGAAATAAAAGACTAACATTACATCTAATCGGAAGGTCATATGAAAAGATTACATTGAGTTTAAATCCAACATTCATGTTAATAATTTTGCTCTTAACAGTAGACACTTTTAGGGAATTGCACCACATATTTTTAAAAAATGTTTATCAAACTTTGGCAACTATTAACAGAACAACACTTTTATTAAAATATTCAGTTTTTAATATATTTTTAGATTTGCAGTTCAGCAGTTGTAGGTTCAGTTCTATCACCCATGTGTCACGATTATATGTGCCCCTGGGCAAGGCACTTAATCCCAAATAACCATCTGATCTGTGTGTCGTGCTCGATTATGTGCGTGTTTGAGAGGTGAAATGTGGCCATAGTGTAAAGTTCAGTGAGTGGTCAGTATAACTAGAAAAGCACTGTATAACTTTGCTTTTTTTTACCATTATTGGAATTTAGAAACAATTGTAGAAGAAAAGCCACATGGGATTAATATGTTAATGAGGGTCCAATGTAAGACTTAAGCATGTCTCAGAGATAAATATTAGTTTTAAAATAAATCTAAATCACTCAAAATCAGCAGCTTAGTCAAAGTATGATTATTTATTTGAGTAATTTGGAAATAGAAAGATGTCTTTTAAGTCTGTAAATCTACACCGTAGCAAAAGGTTATTTGCATTATAGATAGGAACAACCTTTAAGAGCAAAGCTTCCGAGGTAGTCTTGGTATATGTCGTCTCTTGATCTTACGTCTCCACCAAACAAACTGGTTTTAGTCTTATTTAAACACATGTCATTTAAATGAGCCTTTTTATATGCAAGAATCGAATATCAGATTGTTAGTGAAAGCAACACTAAATGCTATGAGAACTACAGTAATTCCAATATGTTTTGTTGTCTAATTGAACCGCTGCCTTATCATGATGAGTGATGGACAACGCATAACTGGCTTTGCACTTTGTCAAAAAATAATTTACATAACAAAACATAATTCCTGTCTTTAATTGTAAACCAATAAAAAATGAAATAACAGTAAATAATAATATATGGCCTGGGTTAGAATTTGAAAGAAAATCTAAATTACATAAAAGTGAAATCACAAGTTCAGACCTCAAAGGAAACCAACAAAAGAATTAATGCAGGTTTATTTCCATCAGTGCAGATTGAACAGCTAATAAATAACATCTCTCGATAATTGCAGAACACTGCTGTATACTGAAATGTTAATTTAGTCAAATGTGACATCCTGGACACCACACCCGACTGTCCAAACACTCCAGGTTTCTGCAGCTGGATTGACTCCTGTCTGATGATAAAGGGTGTGTCTGTGTTCACACTTTACCGCTGTCATATTTCAGACACTGTTAAACATGTGCCAAGACTGGGGAAGTAAACAATGGCTGGCCCAGTTTCATATTGGCTCAGGGAGCCAAATTTACCTCATCTTAATTCTATCCAAAAACCTTTTATTTTAAAAAATGGTATTTCCAGACAATAGATGTTTCTCAGCTGCAAGAGATTATTGTCTAAATCACTCTTGGCTTCTGAACCCCTTTACTGTGTGCTTCCTCTGTGAGAAAACAAATGCTTTAATAGATGAGGTGCCTCTACTGAGACCTTTGATGCCCCCTCACCTCGTCATGATTCTTTTTGAGGTAATACAGCTCCTCCTTGAGGCTGTCTAGATCTCCTCTCAGTGTGGCAATGATTTGGTCATGGTCTGACTTTGCTCTCCTTAGAGCCTGACAGTCTCTCTCTACTGACTGGCAAAGTGAGGCCTCTGCTTCCCATCTGCAGGGGAAAAGAGAGAGGTAGAAAAGGAAGTCCCAAACATAAATTTGCAACGGTAGGAGAAAAACAAAAGCTGAACCTTGCTGCTTTATTAGAAGTATAAGAGGAAAGTACAGAACAGCCAGGGTCCTGTAATTAAATCTGTTGAATCAAGATCACAGGTGTAACTACTGTATCTGTATGAAAGCAGGAGACAGTTTGCTGGCATGCAAAACACAGATCTTTGATGAAATGGAAAGGAGGAAAGACATCGGCATTAACAGGACAGATGCAATTACTGCTGGTTCCTAGAAGATGTTGTTTGCCAGGGTTTTTACAGAGATTTGGAATAATATGGGATAAAACCAAAGAAGAGAGGGTTGACCATACTGAACAGAAAAAAAAAACAGAAACAAAACAAAACAACAAAAACGTTGTATCTGCACAAATACTTCATAACAGCTGTCAAGTACCGTTGAGAAAGGGTGATGAGTTCAGATCGTTTCGAAGCCACATAAACTTGCCACCAAAAATCTGCTTCATATTTCCATCAGGAAAATGTAGAAGAAAATAATCCTCCATACGGCAAAAAATATTCTTTCAGAAGGTGGATAAGGTAAGGAATCAGTGAGCTGAAATCTCTAAAGTCCAAGTAATATATTAGTAGGACTTTAGAGGAATTGTGCAAAAAAACATGTCTCCATATCTCAACAAACAGAAGTATAAAATAAACTTATAAAGGCATCAATAAAACCATGTTATTTAGGTTGGCTCTAGAAGCTGTTTGTTGAGTTTTTTTGAATAATAGTGAGACCACGTAGTGGCACAGGAGCTTTGGAATAAGAATTTCTAAGCCTAAATCTCTGCATGGATTTTGGATCTTCTTCGTGTGCATGCAAATGTTCTCTAAGCGGAAACTCTGGCTTACTTTTACATTTCAAAATATTCACAGATGCATTTTTGTCATTGCATATATGACATGCACAAGATTTTTGAACTGCCAACTTCTCCAAATTGTATTCTGCTTCCTGCTTAATAGCACCAGCAACCATGAACAGTTTTTCAAACCTTTTTCTATTGAATGTAGTTAAAGCAAATTCAGTTTTTTAATGAAGTAGTTACATCTATCAATACAGTTTTCTTCCTCAATAGGCCAAAACCATTAATGTCCTGAACTAAAAAGGCTTAACTTTAGAAATGATTATATCAAGTGCTCAAATACAGTATTTATACTTACTTAGTTTTGTAGTTCAGCAGAAAACATGATGCAAGACAGTTAAAAATGTGGAAAAAATTCTCGTAAACATAAGTAAAGGACCAAATCCACATGTAAACACAAACCTTAATGAGAGTTTATCACTGCCAGTCAGTGGATCTCCTCTTCACGTTACACCGAAGAACATACCATCAACACATTGTGAAAACCAAGTGGACGTTTTTTTTTTACCTTACCCTCTTTGCACTTTAGAGGTGGATGACATTTTTTTCTGACCACAATAATCTGTAAGAACCGACTCTAACCGCTGCTTCTTGGTTTTTCAATGCCTGAGCCCCGTGAGAAGGGGGCTCTTATTTCACAGCCTGACAGAAAGGTCATTTATTCTCATGCTTTGTTGTCTGGCACTCCCATGTGAACACTGACAGGATGGTAGTAAGGGGGGAAAAAGCTTCTGTGTGAAACTCACTTGACCCTGAAATCATCAGCTGCCAGTTTGGCATTGTCAATCTCCAGCATGATCCGAGCATTTTCCAGTGTCCTCTTTCTCACCTGCACGAGAAAACATAGTTTAAATGCAGATCAGATTGCTTCCCATGAAGATTAACAGCAAGAAGTCTTTAAACTCTGTCACTGACCTCTTGCCCGATGGCGTGTGCTTGTGCCATCATCCCATCAATGTCATGCCCTTTGGGAGTTTTCTCCAACATGAGTTGCTTGATCTTTACCTCCAGTTCAGTGTTAGACCTCTCCAGTGATCTTACCTTGTCCAGGTAGTTGGCTAGCCTGTCATTCAGGCCCTGCATGGTCTCTTTCTCACTGGTCCCAAGACCATTGATGGATAGGCTGGAGCCTAGCATGTTAAGGCCGTTTCCCATAGAGACTGAGCGGGATAATGACAGCATGTTGACGCTGGACAGAGGGAAGACAGGAGCCTTGGAGCGGGGGCTGCGCCCACTGTCCCTCACTGTGACACTGGAGAAGGACGGCTGACGCACTGAGACACTGCGCACTGACAGGGTGGAGGCCATTGTGGTCTCTGCAGAAGGTTCAGATTGGTTAGCTTATTTCTGTTGATCTGATCAGATTGTGTCAAGAGAAGTATATATTTGAATTGTCTACTTTTTAAAAATCAGTTTTGCAAACTTTCAAAGGGTTTTGAACCTCTTCTTTCTGGTCCTACCCTTCATTTAACCAAGTATTTTGCCTTCTGATGTAGAACAGAGGCAATCTCTAAGAACTACCTTCACCAAAGCTGACCTGGCCTTTAAAAATTAAACAACTGCTGCACATCTTTTCTCTGATTGAACTGTATACGTTTTCTTTTCAGTGACTTGGATAATGTCACAAACTCTGTGACATTATCCGATTACCTGCATGTTACCTGGTGTTACAATGAAAGATAAAATGCACAGTGCTTCAAAACAGCACACCATATAGTGCAAAAAGTGCTGTGGAGTCCCCTGAGTTGTAAAGACATTATATAAGTACAGATCATTTAGAATAAAAATCTTTTTGTTGGAAAATCTTAATGTTTCAAATTATTAAACATATGTCAACCTAGTAAACACAAAATGATTCATAAATAACAATTACATTTATGAAAGGAGAAAAAGGGCTATCAGAACCAATCTAGGCCTACACAAGTATTCCCCCCTAAACCATGTTTTTACCACATTTAGCAGCAACAGCTACCATCAATGTTTATTATTACTGGCTATGCTTTTTCACATGGCCTTGCAGAAATGTTGTCTCCCTCTTCTTTGCAGAGTAGTTTCAAATAAAGTGTTTGAAATGGTTTTCAACCATGAACAATATGTTTAAATGATGCTACACAGTTCTTTTAGATTTAAGTCCAGACTTTAACTAGGCCATTGACCTATCTATTTGCTTTGGGTCATTTTCACATTGTAAAACCCTTGGAGATGAAAGTTTGAAAATAATAAACATTCTTCTTTGAGATCTCCAGGCTGTTCTGATAGAAAAAATAACTTTATGTTCCAAAAGAAAACCTTAGATTACCCCTCTAAATTCAACACATTTGACCTTTTTTTCTTTATCTTAAATACTGTCTTAGTTTTACTCCTTATATCACAAAGTGGACACATTTCAAAGAGTTCCATCCATCTTTCACAGATTATACTTCCTTTTGGTTATTTTCAATCACTGGGGGGTTTTACTTATGAACTCTTTCACAGATTGGAAACTGATTTTTTAAGGAGGAATTACGCATTCCTATGTTTTCTATGACTTGTGGGGGGCAGACTTCCAGGTGAGTAATTAATCCACTGTTGAAGTACTTTTGGTTAGGCATTTAAACTAGTCTTTTGGAAGAGTGAAATGATGACAACACTCACAATCTCAGGATAACCAAGACTTAGAAGCACAAATTTAATGTTGCTGGAAATTCTCCTCTTGTCCGCTAAAGGTTTAAATGATAAATTCTGAAATCTCAACTCAAATTAAATAAAGACATAAACATACACAGTGTACTATGACAATTACAGTTGGATTTTTGACTCACTTTCTGTGCGAAAAGTGGTAGATATCAATAAAATTTTTGAGCTTTCTTGCATTGACCCTGTTTTAAGTCCATGAACTTTTAATAACATTCTGGATGGTGCAACAAAGAAGCCATTCAACTCCATTTAAGAGGCTGACAACTAAGAGAGAAGCCAATGTTTCAAAACTGAAACCTTTAAGCAGCCATCCACAGAAACAGCAAAATCCCTCTGAAGAAAAGTTTTTTGACCAACTGGATAGATATTAAGCTATTTCTCCAGAATGAAAAAAATGAATGTTTGAATGAGTAGAGATTATAAAACCAAGAAAAAAAAATACTGTTTTTCAGTATGTTGGATGAAGTATCAGAATGAGGGCTGTTTTTTCTGCTGGATGTATTGGTGCTTTGCACAAAATAGATGGAAACAGAGAACTACCTCGATATTCCTAAAAGTTATCTAAAATCAACAGCTGGGTGGCTGACTGCTGGGTAGGACAATCAAACACATAACAGGTATTTGGAATGGGTAACGTAAGCTGATAGAAAACTTATGAAAAGGCCCCTTCCTCAATCTACTCTGCTGAACAACTGTCTGTTTCAGGACACCACCCTAAAGTATGAATTCAACAACAGTGATTAAATGTCTTCACAAAATTATACCAAAGAGAAACAAAATAATTTGTTTCTCTTTGTCTTCCCAAGGGAAATTTAATTCAACATTACAAAGAGTTTGCATCAGTTTTTAGAATTCAATATTTCATTTTAAAAGTTTTGGCTCAAGAAAAAACAACTAATGCTAACCTTTTTGTCATGCCTGCTAAAGAAATATGATTAGAAATGTCTGCCTCTGATGCTTGAGCTTGAATCAAAACAGAACCTGTAATGTAAAGTAATAATCTCTGAAAACTGAGTAAAATCTTAGGTATGGCCCTTCTTTATATTAAAATGTTTATTCACCTGCATACAATTTGCATTAACTTTTTTCTTTTGCCATTTTAATTGAGAGCTACAGATGGTTCAACAAGTGAAGGATTTGATAACCTTTTATTTTAATTCTAACAGATATAATTGTGTTACGCCGTTGTTATGCTTTTAAGCAAAAGCTTTTTTTAAATGTTGTGTTTGTTGTAGGTTTTTTAACATTTCAAACATAACTAGTTATATGTATCCCCATTTCAAAAAGTGAAAAACAAAAAGATATTGAACATGCAGTTAACACAGTATATAAATGCATCATTTCTTGATTGGAAGTTGGTTCTCTCTTAAGAAAAGCTTTAAATAGTGATATTAAATCAAACCCTTTGGGTAGAGAACTTACCAAATTCAAAGCGGTACTTACGTGTGCTATGAATCTTCAGTAGGTCTTTCGTTGCTCTACTCAGCTAAGGTTTTCTTCTTGGTGGTGAAAGTGACTGTCGCTGCTACTCAAGCTTCCACAGGTGAGTCCTGTGGGGATGTAACACTATTTAAAGGGGAGGAGTCACTCAGGAATCCAGCCCCTCTGCAAACAAGAAGGGGGATGCAATGTGACACCCAGGTGAATAACTGAGGGCAGTCACAAGATCAAACCAACATAACTTTAAAGCTTATTTAAAAGATTGGAAAGTATCAGTTGAGGGGTCAGAAGACCATGGATTACAGGTATATATACCTTTATAACTCTGAAACGTTATGAGAGAGAAAGTTTTCATCACAAATATATGGTATATTTATTAAAACAGCACAATTCTTGCTCTTTCTGGAAGCACAGGGTCTACTTTTCAGAACAATATTTGGTCTCATATCTCCGAACAATGATAACTTCCTCCTGACAGTCTGGTGTGCTTTGCATGCAGCAGACCCTGGTGCCTGCAGTGTACTGAGGGTGGATACAATACTTTCACTGTGATCTGAGAAGCTGGCTTCACCTAAGTGCAACCCAGAAGATTGGAAGTGAGAACAATGCAAGGATGGAGTGAAAAGAAAGTGAAGACCCCTGAGAAAAGCACAGAGAGATGTAGGGCGGAGGTAGAGTTGGTTAAATTAGAAACCTCACAAATGTTATACGGGTCAGTTATCCCTAAACCTTGACAATATGTAATCTCCTTTTTCTCTGCTGTATTACAAACATGTATGATTCATGAATGCCCAGAGCATTATTCTTCAGGAAATATCAGATCGCTCTGTGATAATGACCTGGTTTAGACCAGTGCTTTACGTGTTACCTGTAGCTCCACCCAGTTTCACCCAAAGTAGCTCTGTTGTGATTGAATAGATTGTTTCTCTGTTCTGTTTCCAAATGTTTTTTTTGCCCTGGATCTGATATGATTATAATCTATATTTCAATCAAAGTTAACTCATAAAGGACAACACAAGACAAATGTGCTGCACAGGTTTATAGAATTTAAAAGAAAACAAAACTTAATAAATTACAAATAACACACCTGCAATAGACAAAATGCATAAAAAATGTTTTAAAAAATCTCTGAAAAAACAACAGCGTAATTAAAGATGCAAAATGTTGGTGCAGATCCACTCTATTTGGAAATTAAAGCCAAAGATAGGGTTACATCGTAACACTACATTGTAAATCCCTCCAATCAAAACCCTCCTTAGGACTCGCTGTCCTGCATGTTTTAGGTACTTCCCTGATTCCACACACCTGGCTTTAATAGATGGATGATTAGCAGGCCCCTACAGCCTATGGTGGCTGCTGAGGAGGGAATGCAATCATTTGATGCAGTTGTGCTGGAGCAGAGACACATCTAAAACATCCAGAACAGGGTCCTGAGGAACATGTATTAAACCTACAGCTCTAAAGCAAATGAGACCAACATGTTTATCTTTTTTTTGGTTCTGGTCCAAGATGATAAGGCCAAGAGTGTCAAAGATGGACCTTTTCAAGTGACAAAAGTGTCTCTCCTTTCTCAGATTTGATTGTGTTAGTGTTCGACCACATGGATTTGGAAGGCACTCAGTAAGGATCAGCTGCACCAGCTTTGGTGCAATTTTTCCTTTGTTTGTAATAGTCTTAGCATCTAAAAATTCCCAGGGAGTATACATAGTTAAAGGCATGACCACTCCCCTTCGTCATGTTAAAAAGAACGTTCTGATAAGTTTTCATCTATTGATGTTGGATAATCAGTTAAAATGTACAGGATCAAAGTACTAATGTTTAGGCAGGGCCTTAACAACTAAGACATGCATTAATCTTCAGTAAATTAATTGCTACAATGAGTCTGCCTATTAAGTCAGTCAGACAACTGTAGTTGATCCAGAATGGTGCTGCCTGTATCCTCACAAAAACTAAGACATTGAAGCACATCACCTGAGGTCTAAAGTCCTCCTACTGGTTCCCAAAATCTTTTTTCCAATTTAATTTTTATACTAATCATTAAATCTGTTTGTTTTTCTAATTCTACTGTGTCACTTTTATTCTCTTTAGGTATCTGTGTTGCTGCTTCTATGCCACTATAGTGGACTTTTCTTCATATTTGTTCTCTCATGTACAGGACTTTAAATTTTATTGCCACTGAAATATGCAATATAAATAACATTAAAAGAGATTTTGAGGGTCTATAACACAACAAAAGGTGTACCATTTTAAATGTAGACTCATCAAAGATTTGGATAGTCGGCTTGTCTTTTATAATACTTTTCTACTTTAACAAGATTTTGAGAATAAAGACAAAAAAAACTCATATCAAAGATTTCTTGCCTCAGTTGAGCAAATTCTAAAATATTGTGAAGCCTCTAACAGGTTTGAAAAGGAATATTTTAATGTTTATGTTTTGTGGTGGAGTAATAAGCTTTGGTCAGAATTCTGAAGAAACCAAAAAGGTTTAAAATTTTAAAATGAAATAATCGGTAAAAATCAAAAAAGGAGCATAAATAAAAAAGGAACACTTTATTGATGGACCGTTATATTTAATTTTGGGACTTACAAAAACTTGCCTATATAGAAATGGCAGCAAATAGAAAACTAAAAAGCTTTGTTTTTTTTATTAATATTGGAAAAATCAGAAACTTTCTGTATTTTTTTAGAAATGTATTTCATTGTTTTTTTGTTTTTTTAAAAACTAATCTAATATACTGTATCTATCTACAATGGATAAATCAAACTTTTTACTCGACATGCTTTATTTATTTTTTTATCATCCAACATCCATTTTCCATTAATTAAGTTTTTAGAAACATTTTAGGTATCTGAGATTTTAGACATATTTAATAATCTTCTGGACCTGCTGGTTCTGAGAGGTTATAATGACAGAAGAAGAGAGAAGTCACCCCACAGTCAGTGGACTGTCAAGTTACTGTGAATTCATCTGCAGGTCCTCACCTCAGTGTGAAACCCTCAGGCTGGTAAATGCAACGTTTTTGTCACCTTGATGAAAGACATGTAACATCCAAACATAGAAAAGACAAGGTTTTACAACTTTGGAACCATGGTCTTGAATGCTTTGGGTAAAAAAAAAAAAAACCTTTACACCCAGATAAGAGTTGAAATTAACTAGAAAAAATAAAGTGATCAAGTGATGAAAAAATAAAAAAAAGTTTTTTTCAGTTTGCACGCCAGAAGTGTTTGATTTTGTGGTAAATAGTGACATCTAGTGATAACACAAAGTAGATCTCAAGAAAAAGTTCAAACAGGTTGATTCTTGGGCTACGTCCCTTCTCAATATTAAAGCCCATCTGAGTAATGAGATGTACTAAAAGTTTGTTCATTTGACTTTTAATCTTTTGATATAAGGGCTTCGTATTCCTTATACTTAATTATTTGACTTTTCTCTACAACTTTAAATCTTTTTCTCAATTGTCTCCTAACTCCAGTTATACCTCGTCAATTCTTTCTCCGATTATACAACAGTATGCATCTCTGTAGTGACTAAATATTACTACTAACTGTTGCTAAATTGTATTCAGATTAAAAATGCTGCATGATGAATTACTTTTAATCAAAACATCATAGAAGTTTGATAAGCAGACCTGTTTTCTTCAGAGTTGTCAAAGAAATGTTAGTACATACATAACATACACTTTACAAAATATATGTACATAAATCTACATTAAATATGATCATAAATGTTTGCTAGTGACAAATATTCCTAACCCTGCATAAAACCTTAAAAATAAAATATCGTCGTATGAAATTTGATATATTTTTTTAAATGTTTATATAAATAAACAAGTTAAGATTTCAACTTAGGGTTAAAGAAATTAAGATGCAACTTTACAATTAGTAAGATTATAATGTGATGAATCAATCACTTAGATCCTCTGCAACTACTTTCATCGTCATTAATAATCATTAGTTCTCTTTCAAACTGACCAAGTATTCTCATTTCAAAAGTCTAATTTAACATTTGGGTATTTATACTCCTCAACAACCTCCACTTTTCCTATCAATCAAATCAATCAAATTTTATTTGTATAGCACATTTCAGCATCAAGGCATTTCAAAGTGCTTTACATAA
>JAUZNJ010031878.1:0-13985 GCA_034780135.1 Jordanella pulchra | reverse complement strand
AATATATCAGTATATACTATTTTCTATCACATAATATATATATATATATATATATATATATACATATAATATATAATATATATATATATTATGTGATAGAAAATAGTGCTAAACTCCTATGCTGAACCTTTGTATGCTAATCCTAAGGTGTTAGAAGAAAATGTAAAGTAGATGTAATTAGATGTAATTTTTTTTCAGGATAGTATTCTCTCTCACCAACAACAGCAATTCATAATATCAATGTCAGAATTGTAGAAAATTTGTAGTTTAACCCAAAATGCAGTTGAGTAGTGATGTTACATCCAACATGTGCTTTGATGCTTGCTTCAAATATTCATGCTGAAGCAGTGGGCCAGAGCTTCTTTCACGTGACATCACCGATGACATTTCAATACCTTCACTGCTTCATTTTGACTGACTCAGCTGACTGCTTCGTGGTGAGAGGAGGAGCTTTGAACATCTTGCATTACATGGAGTATAAGAGAATCTGATTGCCGGTACTACGCCTGAGTGTTAACCTCTAATTGTAATCAGAGTCCTCCAACGTGAGCCAAGAGTTTGATTCCTTTCGACTAATCCTCCAAGTAACTTCCTGTTGTCCTCCTTCTTCAGGTGTTGTTTTTTTTCAGAGAAAAGCTGGATCTTCTAGGTGAAGATCTGAACCTGGTTGCTTTCTCCTTTCCGAAACACCGTGGAATATACCCACTGGTTGCACGACCATCCTTGCCTCCTCAGGTGATCTATGTTTCCAAACAGACTGTTCAGCCAGCAGTGGAACTGCTTTTTGAGCTCCCTTCAAAGTCAAGTCTGACTGTCCACCCTCTACCGCAGCCTGCATCATATCTCATCACCAAGCTCTTCTGAGCAAACAGTCTTTTCTTATAGTCATAAAATCCGAGGATCTCAAACTCACCATCTCTCTTTTCTGTCTCAGTGCGCCAATGCCTTGAGGGATCTTCCCCAGAGACCTCTCTAACTGCAATCTTTAATAAACTAAATTATTTTCCTAGAAATAAACTTCTTAAACTGATTTCGGTCTCCTGTGGTGTTCTGCATGTGGGCTTGAACCTTAGACCCAAATGTGACATCATATTTTAACAGGTAAGATGAATAACGTAATAACAGGATGTCCTCTTGGTTTTACAGGTGGAGGTGCAGCAATATTTATCTGCTCCTCCTCTCGACTGAGCAGAGGATCCACTGAAATACTGGGCAGACCACAAAACTCTTCAAATCTTTACCACCCAGCCAAACAGCATCTTACCACAGCAGCCTCCTCTGTTCCCTGTGAAAAAAGTATTTTACAAAGCTGGAGAAATTTCTCAAAAAATGGAGAGTAAAAATAAAATAAATAAAAGTTTGAGCCCTTCTACAGTGCAAAAACCACTTTTCTTAAATAAAAACACCCTGAAGTAGCACAAACAGCCTCTTTACTACACCAAGCACCAAAAACAAAAAGTACTAAAAACGTATGTTCAACACAAGTTTTATTGTTTACAGAAGAGATGCATAATATTCTTAGAATTTCATTTGGCGCAATAATCGTGACTGCCAGTAAATGCCACCCAAGGGAATTTAATGAAGCTTCAGATTGTGAGTGATTTTTTGACAAAATGGTTCAAAATGATTTAATTCTTTAAAAAGCCTAATTTTGGCTTCACTACAGTGGAGGCTGAGCAGTTTTCTTGTTGATATATTGTGAAAATGGCAAAAGGATTAATCCAAAATTAAACAGAACGCATTTGGTGATAGGGTAAAGGGGAGAAGAAACCAATGACCAAGTGAAAACTATACTATGGAAAGCAGGCTTGACAATCTGGAAATCTAATGTCCCATGGAGGAAACTAACAAATTCTAAAGATAACAGAAAAAACAGCTATGAAAAACTAGACCAAAAAATAAATACCAAAAATGCTGAAAAGAGACAACTGAAAGAAAATTAAACTAAAATTAAATTCAAAAACTAAAAAACTAAAACTGAAAACTAAACAGAACCGAAATGTCCAGAACGGCAGATCATATCAATCAAAGCAGCACTTTATTTATAAAAGCAATAGATTTGTTGACTGCTTGGCAATAATATAGTCATTTTATTTTTTGTGTGTTGTTTTCAGAGGGGGTATTTGAAATACAGAGACAAATCTAGGAGGACCAAAGTATGGAAACACAGCAGGTAGTGTCAGATGGGAATGACTAACTCAATCATAGTGTTGTGTATATTGGCACACCTGTTCTATGACTCTAAAGCCCCCAATGTAGTTCCCTGAAAATACACAAGGCTTAACAACAGCTGAAAAACTTTGTGACAGCTGCCACAGAGTCAACAGACTTCAGTCTGCTCTTAATGCAGCTATTTTTTTTTTTTTGTTTTTCACTGAAAGTTTTTGAATGCTTGACAAAAAGCTAATGTGTCATTCTTTTTATTCCCAGTGACTGAAGTGATCCAGGTTGCACTTTTACGCTTTTGGGCAATGACGCAAGGGAGTCTGCTGTTCTTTAGAGGCTCCTCCTACACTCTGACTGAACCCGCGTCAACAAACGTACCAACACTTAATTATAGCTACTTCAAAAGGAAATACTTTGAAATATTAAATACAGTCACAGTTGGATTATTGATAACATTATATAAGCAGATCAAATGGTAAGAAAACACACAGTTGTCTTGTTTGAAAGGGTCTGATTCCTTTAGTTTTGTGTTATAGTGTCCATTTGTTTTATGTAGGACTGTTTCCCTTTATACTAAGTGTGTAATCTTACCTGTGTTTTTTGTGAGATTATTTAAGCTAAAAGCAACATGCTAGGGACACTGCTCATGCCAGTAAGCAGACACTATTTTCATATCCCAGGTTTCAACATCCACCCTGGTGTTCCCGTATGATGCTGACTTGCATAGCTTTTTCTGCTTGAATCCTTCATGTTGAGTTTTTGTTCCTGTGTTTGATGTTGGTTTTAATAAAATACTGGTAGTATTTTGAAAAACAATTAGTCATCCACCTAACCAGAGAGACCAGGTAGGGAAGACATTAGTCAAAAGGTGAAGAGTATTTTGGTTCAATCCATAGGATTTTTTTTTTCATCTACTCCATAAATCTAGACCATTTGTAAGGTAGCTTAAAAAAAGAAAAAGGCTTTTATGGATGACTGGCCTTCAGACATCCTGTTTGTAGTTCAGTACATAGAAATTGTGGAGACAGGAAGTTCAAGTTCAAGTGTAACTGGACTTAAATTAATCTCTGGTGCCCTAACTGCATAACAGTATGCGTGGCAAAACATTAAGGATGCATTCGCACTATTGGTCTGGTGGATCCAGAGATCCATAAAAGTGAGAAAATCCACATCTTTGGTGTTTAAATGTAGTCATGCTCTTGCACCTCTTCACTCCACATTGTACATATTTTCAAACTTTGTTGTCTGTGGGTTCTTTTTTCTTCTTGTACTTCTTTTAAAAATATAGGTATTCAATTGTGTGTTCTTGTAATATATTGTCAACAATACTATAACCCCAACAATTTGCATTAAAAGAGGCATTCTGTTGAAATACTGTTTGATGCTACAATTTTTTTTTTAAATAGGCATAAATAATCTAATTAAGGAATCAATCAATGACCCTTAAAATATGTGGTGTACTGCTGGTCCCATTTACAATTTATGCTAATCATATTTTTTTAAAAGCACACACAAGAGCCCAACAAATTGATCACTTAAAGGTCAAGTCATTTAAACATAACTGTTGCTTCATGCTCTACATGCACCATATTATTCACTGGCCTAAAGTTTTCAGTAATTGACAAAGCTAAAACATAATATTTGGAATGTATTTTTTTATATAGGCCTATTTCATATTATTCAGTGTAATATATTAACATTATCTATTGTGCACTTTTTTATGCATGCTGCCATTTCAATGCAAGTTATATGGTGGAGAGAGCTAATTTATACATTTAGCACATCTAATAATAATATCACACCACTGGACCAATTGTAGGTTCTAAGGAGTGGGAAACAAAAATAAAAACATCAGAGACCACCGCTTTGAGTACAAAAGCTGGCAATTTCATTGTTGCCAACATAGAGAAACACATAAAAAATGAAAACAGCAAAGAATCCATAACACCCCGCAGGTCCTCAATAAAGAGATACGTATGATCAATAGAAAAAAGGAGTATTTCACTCTGTTTTGGTTGGTAACTAATTATTGATGATATTTAGGACCTCTTGGATCTAGCAGGATTTTTTCACTTTCTTTATTAGAGTCTGGGGATGAGATACGTCATGGAGTTCTCATATGATTTGCTGTCTGGGCAAAGTTGGCCTTTCATACTACTATTGAATGTGATGGCCATCACACTATCTGAATGGTTCAACACCATATGCACAAATAACAGGAGACGTCACACACCGGCGTACTGTTTGTGGAAGTAATGATGACTGCAATTGTTTCTAGAACTTTTCAATAGTTTTGTTCAAAATAAAACCCTTAAAAACATGAATGAAAAAAATGTGGATTGCAACTCTCTTCATGTATTTAGTAGAAAACTGTTAAGCTATTGTTGCTGATAATACAAGGATCACATCGTAGTAAGACAAAATAAAGTAAGAAGAAAGCAGCACACCTTTTAGCAGTGGTCTTTTATGGAGTTCTAACTGCTGCTACTGTGTGTAGTTAGAGGAGAGTGAAAAACAACATATTTGACTTAGTAAAACATATGGAAGTGACACAACAGGATTGTTTTGGAGAATGGGAAGATCAGAATTGGCCGTATCACACAGCTATGAAGACAGGGTGATATGGTGATATTTGTACCCCCCAGTTCAAAAATGATATCTGCACCCCTACACGTGATGTTATTAAGAAATTATAGGCACAAACTCTTTAATGTCCAAACTGATATTTCAGGGAAAGTTTTGTAAAATCAACTTTGACCATTTGAACATGATTTTTATTGATATTTACACTCCTGATGACAGTACTGAGAGAACACTTCTTTTAAAAAGAAATTTGGGGAGCATTTGGGGAATTTGTAGCTTTTAGATAGCAATCAAACCCAGCTTCATCCAGTATCCCAACACGTCTTGGGGCAGTTTTGTGTTGTACCATGGCCTCCTTCATACAACGGATGTATGAAAAAAGATGCACACAGGCTCCAGAAAGAACCCATCCCACATTAAAGAGAACCACATCTCTTTAGCTCACCTCAATAATTAAATTTTTTTCAAACACCATTTTAATGTTTAAACATAAGACAATTTACCAGTAGCATTTACAACTCTTTGTTTTCTTTTAGTTAGTGTTTTTATTCGAAAAAAAAAAAAAAACTACCAAGATGTTACTGCTGGTATTTTGATCTGGCTTTAACCCACGATCACAGTTTACCATCACAGGCTTTGAGTAATTCTGGACTGTGTTTAGACATAGAAAGCCTGTTTTTACTTGCCTAAAGCTGTACTGGAACCACAGAAAAGTTCAAATAAAATATCTCTCAGTAGCACACCATTAATGTCAGTTATAACACAACTACATCTTTTAGAATTCTGGAAATAAACATAGTAGAACAACTAAGTTAGTCCGCAGGAAATCGAGAGCATATTGAAGCCTTTAAATCCAAAAGGCTAGTTTGAGCAAACTTGCTGCAGTCTTAAGTCTAAGCAAGTTGGTTAGGTCTCTGGTTCCAAACATTTCAAAGATGAACTCTCCCTCTAGTTTTTTCTACAACTTAGAGAGGGAGGTGATGACTATCTGACACAGGACAGCAATTTCGTGAATCAGGCCAGTTTATAAGGAGAGTTGTGAAGATTTACTGTACACTACTCTTTTCAAGATTGGGTACAAGAAGAAGGAGATGTTTGGGGGGTTCTGGAACAGATTACCTTAGGACTCTGACTTGACTAAAGCAACCTGAAGCCCCCTCTGTGGAAACAAGAGTTCCACACAGCATGCAGAGCTAGGATAATACTGGCATCGACAGGGTCACAGTGAAGTTTTATAAAGCATACTTGAACATCCAAGCTGAAGACCTGCTGGATCTTTATGTTGAAAATCTGTTCACTGGATAGCTTTCACTTTTATGCCATAGGGTGGTCCTCATCTTCCTTCAGGACCTTAGGAGTTGGGGGCCTGTTCCTCCTCTGCATCAAGATTGCCTCCAAAGCCCTGGCAAACTGACTAAGAAAGCTATAGGGCAAGTCATTCACCAGGAACAGACCCACGGTGTCCCTGTAGGTCCATGGTAGAAAACATCTGTATAATTTGGGATGGTTTAAAGGATTCCAGGTCATTAGGTCTAAAACCAGGCTTGATTGCTCTAGTCTTCTTCCTCTTATTTTTCTACTTCTTTGTGTGGGAGGAGTATGAGTGAAGGAGAAGAGATTTCTTTCATTTATTTTGTCATATACGAGGCAGGCAAATGCAAGAATACTTTTCTTCTTGTCGCTTCTTTTCTAATCATGAAGGTGTTGATTTAAAAAATTAGATTGAATAAATACATTAAAAAAATAAATAAACATCTTCCCCCCTTGAGAGTGTGTTGAGGTTAAGGCCAATGCTTGAATGAGGGGATAGTAATGAAATGTAAGACTGGTAAAGACAACAGTGACGTTACTGGGAAGGTGGTAGAAGGTCTGCATGTCAACTGGCACCTGATAATGAATGGATCTAGCTAAATTATGCCTGCGAAAGACTATAACCAAAGAAAAGAAAACAACAGTGACTGCCTACAAAAGGCAAGACAAGTACAAAACAAAACAAAATCACCTACTAGGGGCTGTCAACAGGAGCCAAGAAAAGGATGAACAGAGACTGACTATAAAAGGACAAACAGTAAAAGCTACGAAAGGCTGCCAGTAAAAACGAGACA
Organism: Jordanella pulchra; assembly: GCA_034780135.1. Classification (NCBI taxonomy): domain Eukaryota; kingdom Metazoa; phylum Chordata; class Actinopteri; order Cyprinodontiformes; family Cyprinodontidae; genus Jordanella; species Jordanella pulchra. Next base: position 7,131 of record JAUZNJ010031878.1, on the reverse strand, counting down.
AAGAGAAATGTCTGTGAAAGGCATAGAGATTGCCCATTTAGGCTGCTTATGAAAGGCGAGAATTAGCCGAGAATTAACTTGTGGCATCTAACAAAGGAGGTAAAATGATGTAGGGTAATGATTTGGAAAGGAGATCTGCAGAAGATTATCCAGTTGTTTTGTGATCTTCGCCTTTTATTTGCATCTCACCCTCAAAACCATTTAATGTCACTTCACAAATACATTACGCCACTTTGGCGTATTACGCCTAATTTGTAATTAGGTTGTTTGGGTGGATGCTCTTTGTTATATTTCAACAATTATGTCTGTCACTTATGTTGGACATTGAGGATCGACAGAATTAAGGATTTTGTAAAGCATTCTCAATAGTAACAGAAACTGTTTCTCTTCTGGGAACAGTAAAATGATCTAAAAGAAAAATAACTCCCTTCACGTCGAACAATAACTCAATCCTTTTATTTAGATATGCTGATGTTTGACTCAGAATTCTTCATTTCTCCAAGCACAGCTTCAAAAAGGATGTAAAGATGGATGAATGTGCAATGTAGGTTGTTAATTAGCCCTCGTATCACAATTTATTTCTACTCACTGTCTTCCTGTCTGAGTACATAAGTTACTTACTTTTTGATCATTCCAACTTCTTAATATAATTGACAGCTTTGATATGTTTTGCAACAGTTCTACTTAATTTCTGATTTCACTTAACTCTCAGAAAAACATGAATTTCAGAGCAGTTGTGATTTTGACCAAATAAATCAAAAGAGACTTTAAAAGGGCTCCGTTTTTTTTCCAGAACCATCTGGTGGCAACATTTAAGCTCCTGTCAGCCTAGAAAAGTAAGACATAAGCTTGATTTTTAACTACAAATTACAAAATGGATGGATGAGAAAAATAAAATCTGTTAGATCTTGTTTTACACATTTGGCTAGATAAAATATAAAATCATACAGATAGAAAAACTGAGAGGCATACATAGTAAAGGCTAGTAATATAGCACAATTGTGCTCTATGTGATGTAAAATAAATCCTGCCTTATTCCTCATTCATTCTTTTCAAGGAGTGTCTAAGAAGAGTAAAAGACAAAACAAACACACTTTGGTATGATTTAGACTAAAGCAGCATTTTTATTTGGAAAGATATTGTTCCTAAACCCAATGTGTTTTGTTTTACATCAATGACTAGGGTGGGCACAGCTTTTTTTTTATAATTTTGGAGTAAGACTAAAGACTGTATCAGAACAATCTAAATACCAGAATTGTTAGGGAGCACAAATCAGTCCTGAATAGTAACAAGAATCAAATTTGTTGGGTGGTATACAACCAAAATATGTCACTAAAGTGTTTTTTGTTTGTTTTTAATTAAAACATGTCACACCTTGAAGGTTTTTTTATAAATTAGAGTAGAATACAGACAAGAATTGGTTAAAGATTAGTAACTGAGGAGACTAGACAGTTAAACATTTGGTTGTATATACAATTGAGACCAAAATTATTCATACTCCCAATAATGTTGCATATTTTTATTTTTTATAATTAAGTTAAAAAATTAAAACAAATAAGTTTGTTTCTTATAAGACATGAGAATGGGAATGAGGAAAGTAATCTCCTTCTCTGATTATTAAAGTATTTCTGACAGCCATCTCTCCGAAGAAAATAAAACAATGCATTGTGGTCAGTTTTATGTTCAATAATGTCTTTTACAAATTTGGGACACAGAAGCCACCACTACTGTCAAGGAAATGGTGACAAACAATTCTTAGATTTAATAATGTTAAATATTCTAACAACTGGACATTATAGGTCCACAGAAAGTTCAAATCACTGAATAGTGCTAAATCAAGGAAATGGTTTGTATTAACTGTAAATTGTTATTACACTTACAAACTTTGTGTGTAAACCTCTGCTTAACAGCTTAGTCTCAACTGTAGATAAAAAAATCTCTTTCTCGCAATGACTTGTTGAGTGGTTAGTTCTCACATTTTGTCTTGTAAATATTTTGCTTTTTTTCTGTACCGTTGTGTATCCACTCTGTGGGTCAGGGCAGATATTCTGACATTGTGATGAAAACTTTTTTATTTAAACCAGTATGAGTTGTGCAATATTTCCTATTTGATTATAAATATTATTATTAATGTGAATGCATAATTATAATTTGCCATTCTAATCAAAATTCCTACTCAAAAAAATAAATATTTAGATAACTGTTTTTAACTGCTACCACCCTTTAATGATTTAAAAAATTGGATTATCAATTCTTAATTATTAAATGGGAATGGGCAAATAGGAATATTTAAGCCGGTTGTGGACCTGGGTTTAAATTAACCACTAATGAATGTTTAAAAAATTACAATTTATAGCAGCAACTGGTAATTATTAATCATTAACCAGATCACATTAAATGCCTCTATATAATCAAGGTGTTGACTCAAATGAGATAAATCAGCATTCGTCTATAAAGACAGCAGAACTTATGTGAAAGAACCACTGACAGCTAAACTTTCTTTGCTGACAATTATTAAAAACAAATAATTTCCTGTTTAAAATTCAAATAATTAACAATTTTGATTATCAATTAACAATAATTAATTAAGCTAAGTGGACCTAACAGTTTTTGACCTGGTTTGGAATTCACCACTAGTAGATGTTAGCTATTTTATTTATAATTGCAATTGATAGTTATTTCTTTGTTTTAGGCTTGGTTTATTCACAGCCGAAGGAGGATAAATCAGGCTACGTGGTCCTCTCAATAATAATAGCTTTGACAACAGCTTTCAGGCTTGGCTCAGTCAGCAGCAACAAAGCTGTTGATTGTCAGCCAAACAACCAGGTGCTCCTCAGTGCAAACAACCTCAGAAAGGAATGAGGAATTATTTTCTTAAGTTATTGAGAAACAGGTATTCCCTGTTTTGGTTTAATATAGAGACAACAGCATCTCAGAACAGTTTAGAGGCAATCAGGAAGCCTACAGATTCTCCATTTGTGCAGATTCCGGGGTTAAACAAACTTCTTCAAATGAATGATAATGAATTGATCTCCAGCAAGGATGTAGCAAAACAAGGTTTACAGTGTATTTCCAAATGCATGATGCTTCATCTGAGAGTTGTCTTCCTTGTCAAAGAAACAGATGCGGTGAGACTGCAATGGCAGACTGCATGGTCCTTGGCTGTGGCCAATGCCTTGGCTCCTTTTCAGCAACAAAGGGACGATCAGGTGGTTACCAGTAGGATTTCTTAGCCAAAACAAGATACTCTGCAATTAGGTTGACATTCAGAAAGGAAGGAGGATTTTTCACATCTCCAATAATACCTGGGATCTTCTCTGCTCGCTCAGGGACAAAGGCAGCAGCTTAGATAGGAATGAATTCGACCAGGAGGCAACGGGGGAATTTGCAGACCATGCGTTCATGGAGATTCCAACCTTAAACAAGTTTCTTTGAAGGAATTAGAAGGGAGATGTGGATTTACAGCTTTGACCAGGTAGGACGCAGTGTAGCATTGGGTTTATTTCGTGTTTCCAAATACACATGTCCTTGCAGAGTTCCAGAATTGGTTGGAACAGAAAAGAATGGACTGGAACTGTACGTGTTATGCTTAATATTTTTTAGGGGTTATTCTGCAACATTTGCTTCATCAATGCAGTGTTGCATAGAGGTGCTCAGCCTTTAACTCTGTGAAGGTGTTAAGGAAGCCTTAATTGCCCCAGTGGCGTTTGGCAGAACTACACAGCTTGATCTGATGTGACTATTCACCTTTTTGAAAACACTCAATAGATTGGGGTTAATTTTAGGTCACTTTTCCCCCTTGCCATTTCCTGCCGCAATTTCATACCACATGTCCCAATTCTGTCTCCTTATGCTCTCATTTTGTGCCCATAAACAAAATATTTCAAGCCCTGCATCCCAACCATTAAAGAAAAAAACATATATTTACCATTTCTAACAGATGTACATACAATAACATATATATTTTCATCACAATCTTTAATGTTTATTGTGGGGGAATAATTAAGATTGTAGAAAAAAATATTAAACAAGAAAACGGATTTTTGGTATTTTTTCCTGTCATTATTAGGATAAATGAAAAGATTGAAAGCCACTACTATTCCAGTGACTTCTGCTTCTTTTCTACCTCACGTTTTCTTTCTTAAGTATTAGTGGCATTTGTGGCTTACTGTTTAGAAGACAGGTCAGCTTGACAACTGGCAGCATTCTTCCCCATTATCATGTACAGTATGTGAAATGCTACCACCTTGTAAAGAAACTCACCCTCTTAAATCCATTTTAATCTAGTTTGATTTAAGAATCTAATTTGGGGTTTTTTTATTATTTTTTTGTCCTAAAAATTAAGATGAATACAAATACAGGCCTGAAATACATTATTCTGCTTAGTTAATATAATATATATGAGTTTTACTCTGTTATCAATTATGTGTTTTTAGTTTTTAAATTATAAATTAAGTTTTTAATTATATTAAATTCATTGAGCTACACCTGTGATATTGCCTGGGTTTTTATGTGTGCGTTGTTTCCACATTCTTTCTGTGCGTCAGACTTTTCTCCAAATGTCCGATTTTAATTCACAGTAAATTTAGAAACATGCTAGAATTAACAGGAAATTCCACAGTGTAATGGTCTAGCAATTGCAGATATATATTTGTATAGCAAAACTCTCTGTATTGTAGTGGCCCCAGGTACTATTTCCAATTGCTCAGAAATTTTATTTGGGTTTTTGTTATCTTCAGGGCACAATCATCCAAAATTACAAAATAAGTAAAAACCAAGAGAATAATACTTTTTTTTTAACTTCTTAAACTCAATAAACACCAAATTATAGTTTTGAAGATATTCTAAATAATTGGGAGGTGTTTATATGTTTGCTTTCAGACATAAGCAGCTAAGATATGCCTCAAAGTTCCAAAGAAACAACCCAGAAACTCTTGTCTTCCCCAGAGACTGATAAAGATTCTAGTTATGAAGAAATACAGTATGTGCAGAAGATAGAGCGACTGTCATTGGTCCCATGGAAATTTCATTTTAATTAATAATCTGGGTTAGAAATTGGCAGCTTGGCATCCCAGCGCTCATGCCAGCTCCCCCCAAGTAGATCCAATTTTCTGTCTCAATAGGCATTAAATTAGCAGGAACATTTCAACCTTTGTCACCCCTTGCTTGCATAACAAACGAAATACACTGGGCTATGTCACACCACCTGAGACATGTACAGAGACTGAAGCAGGACAGTGAGTAAAAAGAAGAAGGAGGAAATGTGCAAGAAGGTAGATTCAGGGTGTAAACATTTTTCAGTTACAATTTTGAGGAAAGTCTTGAAGAGAGACATAGACAATCAGACGTTTATTTCAGAAGAGATGAGAACAGTCAAACATGACTCATCTTACATGTAAGCAGTATTCCAGGCGACATCTGACTTCAACAAAGTCTTATATTTGAGGCTTATTTTTGCTTTGTCTCATTAGAAAATACTTGACTTATCAGCATCACCTGTGCAGCTCTGCTCTGAATTTTAACAGGAAGTGCTTTCATAATAAATAACCCACAACACAGTTGTATCCTCACAGCAGAGAAGCCTTGTTTCGTTTGTCTTTGGAGTTTGGTTGTTATGAGAGTTTTTCGTCAAACCAGAAAGAGATGCACTGCAGAACCAGATCAATGGGTGTCTATATTGAGAAATACTGCTGAATTAATTTCCTTTAGGGAAACTCTTGCACATACTGATGAGAGGAAGTTTATTCACTATGAGCTCAGACTAACATGTTGTCTGTTAGTACAGAGCGAGTTTGAAGAAAGTTGGTGTAAGTCAAACTTTTAGAACCCCACGTGTGACACAGTACAAAAGGAATGGGACTTTTTTTACTAAGATGCAGAGACCTTAGACTGTAATGAGAAGAGAGTGACTCAGGGAACTCATTCTATATTTATCATATTGTTCACACATGCCTCTTACTGACAGGCAATATGCCACATCCTTTCCTAATTTTTATCTGGCTGCAGACAGACTTTGTCCTCATCTACAGTATGCAATGCCTGCCATACATTACAATATGATGCATGTCTCTGGTTTACTAAAGTCTGAGGAGCACTTTATAAGAATCTTTTCCAAACAATATGCACAATGTATTAACAACGATCTATCTAGGGTCTATGCATGGGACTTTTCAAATTCCTGTCCAAACCTTGTATTTCAACACTTTTTCAGAGTTTTTTTTATGGTTAATGTAGGCATAGGCTGGTTGCCTTCAACCTGGAGAGAATCACATACAAGAAAAGTGGCAATTAGAGAGATTAACAGATGAATCTGAGAGTTCTTTTGCACTCACACCCCGGCAGATGACATGGAAGCTGTGAATGGCGATAAGCTTGGGTGATCATTGTGAGATTAGGATTAGATACATCTAAGGAGAAGGACCTTGAGAGCAAGATGATGGAGATGGAGTGGAGACAGCTCAAAGTTCAGCTGTAGAGGGTCTGTGACAGGAAAACTTTAAACAGAACCTGACAGGATGGTTGGCTGAAGAGAAATGAGGATTTGAAAGTGATTGGCTGGAGCAGAGGCTCATGATGAGGTGAATGAATGCAAGCGATGCTTAGATGAGTCTTCCAGTTTACATCTACACCTGAAATTCGTGTTTTACATGGGTTGCAACAAAACCACCAGATCGCAGGTTTACAGAGAATGGTTCAAAATAAAAAAAGACCTGAACATAAAACATGTCAAACTTCAGAGTAGATGGGCTGTATAATGGCAGTAGAAGATCTCATCAGCTGCCACTACTGACAGAAAAAACAGGAAACTGGCACCTGGTTTATATCTGCTGATCTCTTTTGGCAGAAGCACAATACATGTTTGTCAAATGATAAGAGCAGCAAGGTGGTTTGAAAGAATATTATTTTTTTAACAGATGCATGGTTGAAAATACAGAAAGGAAAAGGTATTGAAAAAAAGTTATATAGAAGTTATATAGAACACTAAACAGCTACTCTTAAGGGGCTAAGCTAATAGTTGTACTTGGATTATAGGGAAGATCCTGTGGGTAGACAGTAGACGATGGATGGATGGATGGATGGATGGATGGATGGATGGATGGATGGATGGATGGATGGATGGATGGATGGATG
>JAUZNJ010031877.1:0-13985 GCA_034780135.1 Jordanella pulchra | reverse complement strand
AGAAAGAAAGAAAGAAAGAAAGAAAGAAAGAAAGAAAGAAAGAAAGAAAGAAAGAAAGAAAGAAAGAAAGAAACTTATTAGCGATTCTTTCCTCAGCTGTTTGCTGTTTTCACTCTATTCACAACCCGGCCTTCGATCCTGCCAAGCTTAAAAAAAACAACTTTTTAATTGAAGGGAAAAGTCGAACAATGCTCGGCTGCAGGGAGGGAAACCCAGAGCAGCAGCAGAAAGTACCCAGGAGTTGAAAACCTCACACTGGAGCTGCTCTTTATTCCCCGACTGGAAGTTTGCACAAGGAGCTACGGACATGAGGAGTTATCGTCACACACTTCCTCTTCATTAGAGCCGCATAACAGCTGAGCTGAGAGGCCGCTGCACATTAGGAAGGAAGGAATAAACAAAGCAGCTGGTAGAGATGATGACATCATGCTGACCTGGGGTCACACACATCCTCAGCTCTTTATTTCTTTATAAAGGTGCACATATGTCTGTAGGGTCTGTTCAATAAGCCACCCAGTGAGCCACTGTAGGTAGAAGCCAAACCTCTGGAAATGTCAGAGTTTTCTCCGACAGACAAGAGCTGCTTTGTGTTGCTGATGGTGGTATGATCCACGCTGATACTGTGATCTGAAAAAGCTTAAACCCAGCAGGAGGCTGCTTCCACCTGAGTGGTCAAACCTGAAGCTCCGAGCAAAATACTGCAGCAGGATTCAGAAAGACTTTCTGCTGAAGATCAGAGCACAAAAGTTTTCCTTTGGTTAAATCCGACTGATCAGCAGCTCAAACACTAAAACACTGGATTTAAGGGTTTTTTTAATAGATATCTGATATGTCAGATATCAACTAAAACAGCTTTTATATTTTAAGACTTTTTCCAAAATTTCTCTTTTTCAGATCGAGTTCTAGTTAATTTATTAAAAAAAAATATTCTCTTTGTTTCTGGGGGCAGCTTTCCTCTGAAGTTAGAATGAAGACTCATTTCTATCAGTCAGCATGGAGAGCAGCAACATTTTTTATTGCACTTCAAGTGTGTGAAATCTGTTAAACCCAATTTAAAAGAGGGAGATTTTAAAATTCATAAAATCTGAAAACAATAAGAAAACATCACAGTTTCTCTCAAAAACCTTTCTTTAATGATGCGTTCACACCAGACGCATTAAGAGCATCAGGATGTGTGGTTTACAAAGGCTCTGGTAGATCCAGGATCCAGCGGAACGATTTGAGTGTCTGAAGCAGCGACTCTTGTAGCGTTTCCAGCATTGGGACCCGCATGTTTTCAGCTGGAAGTCTAAACATTTGCAGCTGGAGGCTGAGCATCAACCAGAGAGGAACAGAATATTTTATAATCCTGTAGAACCCACTGCACAGATGACGTTTTGAGGTGAAGTGTCTTTTTTGAGAAAGTGCTAAAACTACTTTCTTTACCCAACCCACCGTAGCAAATAAAGCCAAGCTAGTCCTTAGATCTCATCCAGTATCCAGCATAGAGTATCCAGTATTCAGTATCCAGTATCCAGCATCTGGCATCCTGGATCCGGCATCCAGTATCCGGCATCCCGTATCTAGCATTCAGTATCCAGCATCCGGCATTCAGTATCCAGTATCCAGCATCTGGCATCTTGGATCCGGCATCCAGTATCCGGCATCCAGTATCAATCATCCGGCATCCAGTATCCAGTATCCTGCATCCAGTATTCAGTATCCTGCATCCAGTATCCAGTATTCAGTATCCAACATCCGGTATTCAGGATCCGGCATCCAGTATCCAGCATCCGGTATTCGGTGTCCAGCATCCAGTATCCTGCATCCGGTATTCAGTATCCAACATCCGGTATTCAGGATCCGGCATCCAGTATCCAGCATCCAGTATTCAGCATCCAGTATCCAGCATCCCGTATCCGGCATTCAGCATCCAGCATACGGCATCCGGCATCCAGTATCAAGCATCCAGTATTCAGTATCCTGCATCCAGTATTCAGTATCCTGCATCCAGTATTCAGTATCCGGCATCCAGCATCCAGTATCCGGCATCCAGTATCCAGTATCCAGCATCCAGTATCCAGCATCCAGTATCCGGCATCCAGTATCCGGCATCCAGCATCCAGTATCCAGCATCCGGTATCCGGCATCCGGCATCCAGCATCCAGTATCCAGTATCCAGCATCCAGCATCCAGCATCCAGCATCCAGCATCCAGTATCCAGCATCCAGTATCCAGCATCCAGTATCCAGCATCCAGCATCCAGTATCCGGCATCCAGCATCCAGTATCCAGCATCCAGCATCCAGTATCCAGCATCCAGTATCCAGTATCCAGCATCCGGCATCCAGGATCTGGCATCAAACCAAAGCTACTCTCAAAATTTTGTGATTATAAAATTTTTCAAAGTTTTATTTCTGGATAGCTTTTATTTTATTTTCCTTTATAAAATCTTTTCTTTTATTTCAACAACAACGGAACAAACTGAACTCCATGCTGAGAAAGGCGTCTTTTGCTGTAGAAAACAAAAGTTTTATCTAAACGGTAGAAGCTGCAGTGGGAAAACTTTGCCTCAGTTTGTGGATGAGATGCAGGCCGACTAAATGCGGCAGCAGTTATCCTTCCTGAAAACATTTATTTATTTAAGCAGCTCGTTTTATTCAATCAATTCTCTGCCCAAAACAAAAAATATCCATGAAATCAGAACAAGTTAAATTGTTTTTTTGTCTTTTGTCAATAAAAGTCACTACTTCCAGCAACACGGCAAATACCAACAATGTTTGACATTTTGTTTCCATTTCCTGCTACAGAAAACCAGCTCTTTGATCTTTGACGTTCCACTGCAACACAGTAAAAGTTGGATTTGTCCCCCCCCCCAAAGGTTCAACAGTGATGAGGAGCAGCGACTCCCGCCATGCTGCGTCTCCACCCGCTCGCCATAAGCAGACTATGGGACTTCCATCTAATTGCCATTTGTTTGTTTAATTAGTCGGCTCGTCTGCACATGTGGATCGATTCCAAGCCCAAGATCATTAACAGGTTTCCATGGAGGAAGCATGATGAGGATGATGATCTTCATCATGCAGTTACTTTAGTGCCTGGGCTCAGCTGTGGTAGAAGCACTTTAATGGTGATGTGTTGCCGGGAGAGGAACTGATTTTATTCCCTGTATTCATGAAGGTAACTGATTAAGTTGTTTTTGTCTCATTGAAATATTATTCTTCTAATTGTTCAACTGCTATTATTTAAATGAGCCGTCATAGAAATCAAAGGATAAATCTTAATGAATTTTGTTTTTAAAGGAATTAAAAAACAACTATTCCTTTCATTGCTAACAAACAAAACCATGGATGTTAATTAGATCTGCACCCTTGCTCTCCTGCTCCTAATGGATTTACGTTGCAGGTCTACATTCGTACATCTGGACAACAACATATATTCTCCTTATATGTTTAATAGGCGTATTTTTCACGTTTCCCTTTAACTATAATCTAATGTATAATGTTCAGTTAAGTGAAAAAGCTCCAGGGATCATACTAGGAGAAACACAACAGCTGCAACTTGAAGCTCCACCGCAGCACAAATGTCAGTGGTGTGGGTTTTCACAGACAATAATAACCCAATCCTCCGAGGTAAACTCACCACGGCTCAGCTTATTGGTCCATTTCACCTCAGCACTATTCTCTTAAACACCCTCCGTCCATCCTTCAACTATATGGAGTGAGACTTGTTCCGTTATTAAGAACATAAACAATGTTTTTTTCTTATTAGTTTTTATTCGTTTAGTATTTTATTTTTTTATGTGTGCGTTTATATTTTTGTATTTAAAATGTTCAACTATTTGTTTAGATTTCTCTTTTTCAGATTCAGTTTTACAAATTTCGTTTTTTAAATTGTGTTTAACAGATCATATTATCTTCATTTCAACCCAAATAAAAATTGCTGTTGAACATCCAGCAGACCTAAAGAAATACGTCTTTGCTTCAGAGGAAAGTCCAACCACAGAAGCAGAGGATGCAATCTGTGAGACCCAATTTGCAATTCATAAAACTTAAACTGAGAAAGAAATGGTTTAAAAAAATTAATTTGGAAAAACAGAACTATAGAAAAAAACAGAAAAGAAGATAAAGAAATAGAAAAGTTAAAATGTGAAAATAACTTGAAAAAATAAAATCAGAAAATAGCAAAGTAAGGTAGAAAACCTTTTAAATTAAGATGTTTAATGTATAATTTCTGTTTCTTTGTTGTTTGGTTTTTATTTACTTTTTCTGTGTTTGGAACAAAAATGGACCAAAATTTCCTCTTACATTGCGGCACCTTTTTCAGGAAACCCTAAATAGAAACAGTAAAGTGGATGTAATCTTACAAATACTTACCTCTTTACAATTGTATTTCTAGTGTGTGCTGTACTTTATATAACTATGCATGTAACAGTTTTATCCATCTTACTGAACACCAAGTAGAAGCAGAGAGCATCTGTTGTTTACTTCCCTGTAGCTTAGCATGGTTTACTAACGTCTATGGCAATGTTAGCATGAGTGGCTAACTTCCCTCCAACCGTTTGTGTGTCACCATTGCTCTTTGAAATGTTGCCCATTGTCACATCGAGTTGTAGGAACTCTCTTATCTCTATGGCTCTGGCTGCAACTGATAAGAGAACAGTAGAGGCGGGATTTCCTGAAAGCGAGCCAATCATAAGCATGTTACTGTAAAAACAGGCAGTTCTACATAAACATCGAGCCACGAGGGCAGAGTAGCAGCCCTGATGTGTGATATATGGGGGGAAAGGTTCAAAATGAGCTTTAGGAGGAGTTCATGTGCATCTGTTTTCATTAAACTGCTTGTATCAGTATTTACACAGAACCTAAACACACAGATAACATTTAGAAGGCAATGATCTGATCAAACATAGAGGCCTTACTAGCAAGATGGCAAGAAGTGGTTGAGCTTTTGGCATGGAGATACCAGGGAACAAAAGAGGCTTTGGGTTCACTGGAGGAAAACGAGTCAGAAGAGCTTCACTAACTCCACCTGTTAGAGACACAGGCTCGCCTCAGTCCCACTGGAGCCTCTGAAGCCTGATTTGTGAGCAATAACCTTGTTATCTGCAATAATCTGCACCAAGGCCGTATTTTTTGCGCTGATTCGGCTGTCCATTAGATCCACCCAGCCAACCGACTTTCAGAACCGTCGACTATTTTTGCAGCGATTGTTGATGACGCAGAAATTCTCCACGTGACGAAGAGTCACCTGCTTGTCTTGGCAACTGAAAAATCTACACAGTCTCTTCCCTCAGTTTTTATCATGAAGCTGAGACGGTCTTTTTACAAGCAATATCCACAAAGATTTGCTGGAAATAAAGCAATACCATTTCTGTTTGGGGTTTTGAATAGTTAAATAAAGGATAGAGCTTTGCCCTCATCACATTTTACAGGAAAACTAACGAAAGGAGTTATTTGCAAAAGTCAACGATTCTTTGAGGACATTATGAAACTAAACACAGCGAGAGGTTATCATCCGACTTACCGAGGAGAACAGAGTGGCCTCTTCAGTTCACAGCTGCCTACATGCAGTCAGATCCAAACTACTGAAGACAGATTCATGCCAATCCTCCTGCAGACGCTGGTGCTTGCTGCCTCTCAATCGCCTTCAGCAATGTTTTGGTCAAGAGCTAGACTGGCATGAGGGAGCAGCTTTTTCTCACCGTTGTTGTTCCTCTCATGAATAAATAAGAACCCTGACCATTCAGCTGCGGTTTGTACATTTGCCCCACATCCTTCCTCTTTTTTTTGGGATCCAGGCCGTATGAAGACCTAATTTCCCCTGACGAAGTGCATCTTTGCACACAGCTGCCTTTTCCTCTGCAGCAGTTGGCCTTTTTACACGAGAACAAGGAAAACTTCAGAAACTAAAAGGAAAAGAAAAAGAGGTTTTCATGCCCTCTCTTCTCCTTGGCATCATAAATTTTTGGCACAGCAGGAACCTTCTCCGTCGTCTTTAATTTGTCCAGGATTATCACAGATAACAGCTGAAATGAGATTAGAGATCCTGGGAGGACTCTAATCAACATCCTAAATGAGGACACTTAGCTCTCTCACATCCAGGAGTAATAAAGCATCTGAGGAACATGATACAAGGATCTATTAAACCTCTAGAGGACTGCATCTAAAGCTCAGTTCTCTGAGAACTGCTTTAAACTAATGTGGGATCTTTAGGAACCTCCATGTCGGACAGTAAAACACTTGGGATGTCCCCATATAACTTTTTCCATTTCCAATACAATAGCTTTGAGATTGGCTGATACCAATACTGACAAGATACAACATATTAGCATGAATCGTTGCAGCTATTATTACTTATTTTATACTGTAGAATGTTAGAAAAGCTTGATCAAGTAGAATTAATAAAACAGGGAACAAAAGTTAACAACAACAAACCAATTAGTTACAGAAACTTTTAACACAAACAGATTGTTTCTCTCAGCATGAAAATCTGCGATTTTAGATGCTGCCCAATAAAATCTGTTAATGGTTTTAGGTAAATATCAGACTGATATCCAGTAATTATAAAATACTGCAGTATATTTGTTACAGTAATGCAGCTGTTTGTTGTTTGAATGATGTTTATGATGTTTACTTCACAGCTACACACATTAGTAGTTTGAAGTGTTTACATCCAATATCTGCTGTATATTGATGTGATGAGGTCATTAATTAAAGCTCTGCACAAAAATCTGAAGAAAAGGTTTTTCAAATTTTATTTTCTCAGATCATTTTCCTACATGTAATTTTTTTCTTACTTTTTTTTAGTTGTTTTATAACATTTTTTTTCAAACCTGTTTTTATTCATATTGTAATCATTTTATCTTTTTTATATAATCATTCAAATTTATTGGCTTACTTCCATTTCCTCTAATTATTTTAGACGCCTTTATGTCTCTGCTGCACAGGGAAATGCCTTTTCCTATCGTGTACAGCACCGGCTCGTCTAGCTACTGAACTGTGCTAATAAAATTAGCTTGCCAAGCTTTGCTGATAATATCATGCATCCCTACAGTAAAATTCAAACTGCTCAACATGGGAAAAGAAATAGGAGAAAAATCATGTAGAGGAAAAAATGCTATACAATAAAGGTAAAAAAAGAATTTGGACAACATGCTAAAAGGCAACAGCATAGGTGATTTTAATCGCTCACACACAATATTCTGTAGTGCACTTCATCATCATCAGGGGTTGTTTTAATGGCTACAGGTAGTAGAATCAGAGGCTTATTAGTTCATGATTTAAGTGTTCATTATACTGTCTTCATCCTTTTCAAAATAAAGTGTTCAGCACAGATAAATATCACCTGAACTCTAAAAAAAAAAGCTTAAGAGAAAAGATAAAACCCTCCATCACAGATAACGAGGAGAGGACTAAACAAACGGTTTTCAGTTGGCAGAAAAGGCTCCTGCACTTAAAGTATCCCACATTTTCCCAACAAGACGAATCATCTAGTTTTAATGGTCAGAAATGTTATGAACATTAAGGAACTCCAGCAGATCCAGAGCTCAGGCGTTAATGACCTGATATGGCTGCACTGTAGAGATACATGAAACAATAATAATATCTGGACCTTTGGGAGAATATCAAGCAGGAGACGAGCCTTTATTTCCCATTACTGCTAAAACGGCTAATTGTGACTAAAAGGCTCTGTTGAGAAAACAGCTAGAAAATATTTAATTCTTGTTCAAAAATTGAAAAACAAAAGGATCAACACGCTTTTATCCTTTGTAAAATTAGTTTTAACCGAGGAATTAAACAAGGTTAAAAAAGACAAAATACATGAAACCTACGATGAGAGGAAAGAAATGGAGCAACTAGATTTTATCCAGAGGTTAATGTTGATATGGTTTCATTTTCACAGCACAGGAAAACATACTTGTTTTTGTAATGCTGGTGTTTCATCCAACAACTGCAGAAGCAATCAGCGAGTTCTAGTGGTGCTTAAAAGGGAAAGATAACCAGCCATTAAATGACTGGCTGGTTACCAGGCGTCTGCAGAGCAGCGTGGAAGGTTCTTAGGAAGAGATCCACAAATATTTAGTCATGTTGGCCAAAGTATGTTACAATTTTCCCTATTGTCGTTTGTGATACGTTAAAAAGTTAAAAACACAACAAAACTTAAATACACTCTGTGCTATGTTTCCTCCTTGGAAGTTGCCATTTATTCACCTGTGCAATGCATGCTGGGTTCATGACACGGTTAGGTCCTACTGGACTGGCTAAACACAGGAAGGCTAACGTTAGCAGAGCTAATATTTATTGTATTGTGTTTGGTTTGAATTTAGACACCGTCACACTGTGTCACTACCTTAAAGTTTTCATGAGTCGTTATACATGAGATATCCGTTTAAACGAACAAATGTTTTCAGCTTCTGATCTGCTGTTTATTATATTAGCTAGAGCTAAAGGATTAGCTAACATGGAATCAAAATCAAATCAAAGATGAAGAACAGCTGTTTAAAGTGACGGTGAAGCATTTTTCAGCCGTTTTAACAAATCGTTCTAATATACCTGAGAAAATATTTGATCCGGATGCTAACCGCTAACAGGCTCAGTTAAAGCCGGAATACCAGTGTTGTTCTGTTCACCTAAAGGTCTGTGTCTTGAGCATCTAAACCAAATTCACATATTTTAGTCTGATAGCTTGTTATAGCTACAAAGAACGGCTTACTAAGGATGAAGAAAAAATAACTTTAGGTTTTTTGCGTTATTTTGTAAAAAGAGTTTCAGTTTAGTTTTAAGGGTAAAATATAACCCTGGATTAAGGATGTCCATCCTGGAACATGTCTGGTCTATTTTGTGGTATATTGAAATCCATTTGACATTGTTTGTAGTCAGTAGATTTCCCCTTTAACTGGCCAGCCTGAGAGCTGTTTGGCGATAACTGGGCCTGAGCTCAGCGCCACTGGTTGCCAGGAGACCTCCCAGTGATCAGGACGTTCCAGGAAGTGGAGCTAATCCAGACTGTTGCCTCGTGGTGAAAGCTGGAGACTCATCTAATACTGGATCAAGCAAAAACGGTAAACTACCGCAAATAAAAAGTGTCTATGAAGAGTATTTATTAGAAACAAAGTGAAAAGCAACTGGAAGCATAGGAATAAAAAAATCTGACTCAGTACTGCAGCTGATAAGTTAGAAAACTTCTGTTTAGACAAACCATGTGTGGCTAAAGAACATAAACCCTATTTAGCTTAGAATAAAACGGGAGCCGAATATAAAGCCAACCACAACACACACAAACACACTTTGTTTTGTTAAGCGGATAAAACGCCTCATCTGTTCAACAGATGGAGAAAACATACAGAGAACATCCAAGAGACGGACAATGCTCCCACTTCTGTTAGAGCAGCTCACTTGGCAACAGCCGGACCGATCGATGGCGGCTGAAGTGAGGTTCACATGACACAGAATCACACACCAACGTTTGGAAAGGTCAGGTTACCGGGGGTAACGCATGTGAGTCTGTCTGCCAGACTCCAAACAAGTTGTGATCAATTCAGCATCGGCAGCAGGTGAGCAGAAGAACCAGACAACAGGCCACAGGGAATTCCCAAATCCCTGTGTCTGTGTGTGTGGGGGGGGGGGGTTCTGATTGTCATTAACCACCCATGATTCACAGCTGAGTCACAAACAGGTGCCTGAACTGGACTCAAATGAGGCCATGACTGCTTTCTCCAACGCCGCACTCATCTCACTTTTCCACTTGAAACTTGAGCAGCAAGCATTTGTTTGTTCTGATCACGCCCATCGCTGTTTGGTGTTTTCCACAGAAACAAATGTCCGTATCTACAAAACCAAACCTCCTGACGTCACAGTTCAGAGACACAAGAGACATATGATCCTCAAGTCAGAGTTAATCCTTTGTTTTCTTAAGAATCCAAAAAGATTTACGACCGTGTTCACACATGCTTTAAGAAAACGCAGAATAAGGAAGTTGCTGTGGCTGTAAGCGATCATCCCAGTGGAAAATATTCAGAACTGGATGACAGCTTTGGAGAACTTTAACATTAATGTCTTGTTTAAATTGTTGTTTGGTAATAACAGGGTAGCAACAGAAAAATAATCATTTAGTTAATAAATGAAATTTCAAAGGCAACAACCAACTAGCTTAGCTTCAAGTAAAATGGCAACTTCTGCTTTGTACATAACTTCTAAATGTGACAATTATAATAATGTGTAACATACCATGTTTTGTTTATTCAGTCAGTATTTAATACAGCTGGTGAAAATATAGTGATTTACCTCTTTTTCTAAAAGAAAAACATAAAACGAGCATTTTGCAAAAATAAAAACCATTAAGGGCTTAAATTAAGTGCAAGATGTTCTTCAAACAAGAGAAAACTCAGGTTCTACAAAAAGTGGCCACTTATCAATTAATTGCAAGTCGATTAGTAAGATCAGTCAACTCGAAATTAATTAAAAAAATAATTGTTGCTAACACTAACAGAAAAACAACCTAAAAAATAAAGTAAATCTTATCTAAGGCTCTGCTCTTCCTTATGCAACAGATTGAAAAAAAAAAAAAGTCAAATGTTTGAAGATGCTGGGCACCATCGAGCTTTTTCTTTCCCCGCAGCACAGAGGGGGCTCAGAGCTGTTAGCTGGATAACTGCTGCGCTGGTCTGTGTTTTCCTCCCACGATACAGTCCATCTAGTCTCATTCTGCCCATTTCCATTTATTTCCACGCATTTAACAACACAACGCTTTTGACAGGAAGCAGGTGCTTTGTTTACGCGCACTGTTTTATGCCCTCATCTTTTCCCAGGATAATCTGCGTGCATGCTGGAGTAAGACGAAGACAGGAGGAGATGTACGGAGAGGAAGACGGATAAAGGTCAGAAGCACATGAGGACAAGGCTGGGGATGATGGCGGCAGATCAGGAATGCATGCATGTTTATTGTGCTTGCTATATATGGAATTGTTCCTTCACAAGCCTCAATGTTTGCACTGCTTTTTTTAAGCACTCAATAAACAAAATCACCCCCTCAGCAGTGGAGCAGCACTCAGTTATTAGCCAGCTTGAAGTAGAACATATAATTAGATTGTGGCCGACCGCTTTCAGCTACAACCTGTTTCTATGCCAGGATTTTATTCACTGACAGAACCTCCAACCCCGACTCCAAGCCGTTTAAAACTAGAGAAGGAAAATAGGAAACTCAGTGGTGCGTTTGCAGGGCAAATCCTGTCAGCTGCATCATCGCATTTCTCTCCCACACGTCTATAGAGGATGTGGGCATCACGTGACACAAAGCACATGTGTGGCCCTCATTCATAAGGAAATAAAAAAATAAAGAAGAACAGAAGCAACCAATAAACATCCTGCTGGACCTGATGGAGAGAACGATATTCATGACTGTAAATGGGAGAAACTGGAACAGGCGCCAAATTGGGCAGGAAGAGTGCAGTCAATGTATAAAAATAGCACAACTATCAACTATATTAAACAGGGTTCCCATGTGTTCTTCAAATCCTTGAAAGCTTGTAAGTTTGACAAAAAAAGACCCTGGAAAGTCTTTGAAACGGAAATTTAAGAAAAAGATACCCACCTTGAAAGTCTTTGAATGTTTTTTTTATTTGGTTATTTATTTATTTATTTTTTCCAGAAAGATATCTAATGATGTCCAGGATATTTTGGGGTCTTGTCTGGTATGTCATATATTTCCAGCCAAAGCCAAAGCCAAAAGCCAAAGCCCCATTGAGGCATGTTTAGGGAGTCCATGAAGCCTCATTTACAGACCTAAACATCTGTGTGATCTGATTGAATTGTCTCTGTAAAGAGCCTTGAGATTCCTTCTTGCGAATTGGTGCTATAGAAATAAACTGAATTGAAAATAGGATTTGATTTTGGCAAGAAGTCCCCTGAGCAATATAGCTGCTTTTTGTGAGTGGTTGTATATAGTATAACCACTCAGAGTTATATAAAACTCAAAAGACTAAAAAAAAACTAAACGTTTTTTTGGTTTGAACGTCAACTTTTTAACAATAGTATTACGCCATAAACCATGATATTAGCTTTAAACATTGGTGGAGCAAAATGCCTTCCTCTGCTCTTCAAACTAGGCTGTAGCCCCTCTGCCAAAGGAGGAGCATGTAGTCGAATTCACTGGGACATGTGATGCCCAGAGAAATGGGGTAGGCCCTGGTGTTTTGTGAAATGTTTTCCTCCTTAAATATTCAGTCCTATCACTTCTTAAGGTTTACATACTGTGATGTTAAGTCTAGTCTGGGTGAAGAAAATACGCGTGTGTGGCAAGCACACAACCCATGGAAACCAACAGCACATCAACTGCAACCAGGGGAACAGATTAACTCAGGAAAATTTATTTTTCTCATTACATTAACATTGATTAGTTTCATGAGAATCTTAAACATGAGGTTACATCTGTCTTTAGGACACAAATATACTTAAATTGTTTCATTCAGTTTTAATAAACTTAAATGGATCATCCTAGAGGTCAAATCTTTCATATCATATAGAATTTCATTTTAATGTTCTCCGTGTACATGAAAGAATAATGTTGAATCAACAAAATATTTTTTGATGGATCAAACAGATGCAAGTTGTTTTTGTCCTTATCGGCACTATAGAATCATGCTCTCTTTAAGACATATAAAACAGTGTTAAAATAACTAAAGAGGATTAAACAGATACTAGACTTTTTTTCGGTATAGCTTAGGAATTCCATTGGTTTGAATGTAAACTGTATATTTAATCCAATTTTTAATTTAATCTAATCCAACAACCTCTGTGGCATCCAGTTTTTGAATCAAAATTGTTTATTACCAACTTTCAACCATAGTAGCAGGAAAATGCTCTTAAGTGTGGTCCTTAAACTTGAGTGCAGTGGTCCAGAAAAGTCTTTGAAAAGTCTTGAAATTTGATGTCAACCAAGGTGTGGGAACCCTTATTAAAAGCATAAAAGTCAGCTTGCAAACTAGACACCTATACACTTCAAACATTCATATATTAATAACAGGGTTGTATGTGTGTGTTTACAGAGGAGCTACTTAAACTCACCGAGACTGTTTAACAACATTACATGTTAAGTTGATGAATTCAGGAGATAAATGCTCAAAACTGTAAGAAAACAGTAGATTAAGGAGGCTCTGGCATCCTTTGTCTCTTGGAAATGTTGATTTCTTAACAAATGTATGATTAAACTGAGAGCAAGGGCGCCTCTCTGACAAAAGGTCTGATAATGTGATTCCCACATGATAAATCAATTGAGATCTGGTGACTGTGGTGGATGTTGGAAAACAGGGAACTCATTGTTTCAGTCAGCTTTGTGACATAATTTATAATCCCACTGGAGGTCGCCATGAGAAGGAGAAGGACACCAAGACATACGAGATGAACATAACCACCCCAGATAGACTATGGCAAGTGAATGAAGCTAAGGGAATCAAACTTTGACACTTCCAAAACAAGCCTGGACTATTATTTCAAGGTGGATCTAGACAAATATGCTTCCACTAAATTCTGACCCAGTTTTCTGAATTGTAGATGAAGTTGACCGAAGGGTTGTTTGGAGAACACTTTCCAATTTGTCACTGCCCTATAAAACCATGAGCCTCTACAAACTGTGTGGTCTCTGCCACTTTTGTCCCTCTTATTCAAAGTTCTAGGAGTTTTCCATGCTGAGATTATTTTGTTAATATTTTCATAGTAATCTGTGAATCTTAAACCAGTCTAGCCAATCTGCTCTGACACCGGCAGCAAATTAATGTCCACAGAACTTCAACTTACTGGATATTTTGTGTTTTTTTAGATCACTCTCACTCATTTATGGAGCCTGGAGTCCATTATTTGTGCAAGCAAAGAACACTTTTGTATTTTTTTCTAGAATTTCCTTCTTTCATTTTATGAAATATTGCAAACATCCTGAAACATCCTGTCCAGGGGAGATGCTGAGAAACTAGTCCATGCGTTTGTTACTTCAAGGCTAGACTATTGTAATTCT
>JAUZNJ010031876.1:0-13987 GCA_034780135.1 Jordanella pulchra | reverse complement strand
TATGCTCTAATTTGTTACAGTTGAATTTATCCGTTTGATTTAATTTCTAATTTTGATTTGATTAAAACTTCTCATTTTAATTAACAACAGGTATAAAGTATGTTATATTCCCGAATTATGAATGTAAATTGACCTCATAGTCCAAAGAATAGCTTTATTTGATCTATTAGGAACTATTTATTTAGCAACAAATTATTTCAGTTGCCTTTTTTTCTCCATGGAAAGGATTCTTTTTGTTCTTTTAGATAAAATACAAATTTTCAGTTGGAAAAACATAAAACTTTGAAAAAAAAATAAATGATGTAGAAATTTCATTTAATTCAGTGCAGAGCCACAAGTTGCTCTTTGGTTCTTCGACTTGCTTAATATATTTTAAAGTTAAACTATTGCCCTGTTTTTTGTTATGCTTTTCTGTGTCTCCATGAAAACACACTGGCCTCTAGTAAATATATTCTAGAACCGCCACTGATTCGCTCTGATCTCACTTGGGGTTTTTCACGCTCTCAGTAAACTTGAAAGAAAAAATTCATTCAGTCAATTACTGAATTAGCCATGTTTTATATAAACTTACAGCAGATTTTAGGAGCGCTGTCTATTACTGCTGTCTCTCTTTTTTCATATCAGGATACAGGTTAGCATGAACTGTATGATGCTCTTTATATCATAAAGTGTATTGCTATTTTTAAAGTAGGAATAAATGTGTTTAATACTTCTACAGGATGTAAGTAATGATAACCGGTGTCTGAACGAGGCCTATTTTAAATTTGCATGTTTTTTCCAGTGTTTGTGATTGTTGCATCATGCATTCACAGCTATACAGTTACCTAAGAACGTCTTCAAAGAATTAATGAAGAGTGTTTTTTATCATCAATATCATAATTTTAAGACCATATTGCCCAACTCTTGTGGAGAGATGTTCTCGGTGAAGCTACAGTTAAAAAAATGTTACTCAAACACAAGTGAAGTAACCAGTGTTATATGTTACACAAATATAAGGAAAAATGGGGTAAGCTAAATTTAATTTGCAGTAAAAATTACTCAATTACTTTTTTGTAAGCAGAAAAAGGAGCTATTGGTCTTAAATCAGTTCCTCACAAACTCCATCTATTGTGCTCTATTTGTATATTCGTCCTGCTTCGTCTCTGTTATCTCAGGTTTTGTCGTCTTTGTTTCTGGATCCTTTTTAGTTTAATCTCATGTCCTTCCTCACTGTATGTCAGAGCTGCACTTATATATTTGTATTTTATTGGGGTTTTTTTTTAAGGACTACATATAAAGAAGAGCCTTTTAGCTGATTTTGGAGATTTTTAAATGAAGCTTAATTTTCCTTAATAAATTATTTTTGAATCGAATTGAAATTAATTGAAGTTAAAGTTCAAACTGAATAAACTGGACCGTTTACCTCATGCATTCAGGAGTTCATCCGTCTGTGGAGCGACCAGTCAGCCTTCTGCTGCACCTCTTGTAACCAATCAGAGTCCAGCATAAAAAGACTTTCAGACCCACAGAAGTCTGACACCTAACAAGCTTTGAGTCGGATCGTATGTCAGATTTCGACTCTGATGACCCTCATCCAACCCTCCTCCACCATCTAGCTCCCTCCCTGTTGAACTATTCCTTAAGCTCATACTGCATGCAAGGCATCCCCAGCCGGTCCGGCACAAGATCGAGAGAGTTTTTTCTCTCCACAGTCGCTCATGCTTGCTCATCATGGAGGTTCATACAAACCTGTGCTTTATTCCAACCAGCTTTCATCTTCATTCCCTCTCTCTTCCACCACCAGTTTCAGGCCAGGGAGGTTTAATCCTATTCCATTCAACAGCTCATGCATACGATCAAAGTAAATTTCAGTGTTAATGAACTCCTCCGAAGCCTGAGGGCCAAAGACTTGATTGAACTCATAAATTGTCAGGTCATGTGGTTTATTCAACTCCACTGCCCCCTTTCAAATAAATAAAGCAGATCAAATAAATGGGAGAAATTTACATCTTAAAATCAAAATGTAACCACTTTTGCACAGACAATAGTTTATATGGTAAATGCACTTTATTTTGCTTCTGTGTTTGCAGAAATTCAATCAGTCATTAACAAACACGTTCAGATCTTTGTGAATACAAAGCAAGTAACACACAATCTTATCCTTATGGTCCCTAACATGCAGCTAATTATCTTTAACATTCAGAAAATTAAATTGAGAAACACATTTATTCTCATCTCTTGCCCCTCCCCCTCTGGTCCACCCAACAAAAACCAAATCTAGCTCCACCTCTGCCCTCTGCCTCTTAGGCCGGGGCACTAAGCAGCCGCCATATAGGTGTGGATGAGAACTTAAGAAAACTACAGAGCTGTGATGGTTGGGATGAATCAAAGAAAAGGTGCAAAGTCAGATCTGGAACATCGCCGTCTGATGTCACAACAAGAACGGTCACAACTCTGATAAACCTTCTCAGTAGCTTTCCTGGAACAGATGATTATAATGGGCCTATTGAGGGACAAACATTGGGCTCCTGGTGACAGTCTGGAACCTTAAGCTTTTGTATCATGGCTTCCAGAACCTACCAGAATGTTCTCTGTGTTCAGTGCCTGGAGCAGTGTTTCTATGCAGAGGGGAACGGACTTCCTGAGAAGACTCTTCACTCTGAGGAATACAAGGTAAGAATATGGACACCAGCAGCTGATATCTCCTGTATTACATTATGACATCTGTTTTCTTTTAACTTTAGACTCTGAAGGCTCACCTCACTCACCACTCTCTGACCAGCCACCAGCTCATAGAGAGGTTTTATAAAAGGAAAATATCGGAGCAGGTGAGAGCATAGAGAGCTGGGTGTTCCTTAGAACTAATGGAGGTTTTGCTGACGCTTTGGGTTTTGTTGGGTCTTGGATGTCTTACAGAGGCAATACAACGGGGAAAAATACGGAGCAGTCACCCTCCTCACAACCTACAGGAGATCTGACCAAAGGCTGCGGGTCGATGTGCTGAATGCCGTCAGCCTCTTACCAATGGACTCTAACGGTAAACCAGAACAATCCCAACTACTCAGAGTCTTCAAAGCAATTTAAACTCTTTCACATTTTGTTATACCTTTATAGATTCATTTTTAAGCTTCTATAATATAAAAGAACATGGAGGCTTTTAAATGAAACCTGATGTGTTCACTGTTCATGTTTAGGGGTTTTTCCTTCACTGGATGGTGAACTTGTTGGATCGCAACATCTATAAATGAAATAAGACACAAGAATGAGACATCGTCTTTTCTTAAGGGGTGGAGAACCAGCACAGCTCTAAGCTCTGCTCAGTTCTTAGTCTGGTTCCACCTCGCATTTTTATTAGAATAGAGAGGCCCTACATATATATATATATATACACATATATATATATATGTATGTTAAGAAGTGTAGCTACTACTACATGTTAAAATTAATGCTAATAATCATTTCTAAAAAGTATCTAAGCAAACTACAATTATTACGTCATTCTAACAGAACTCAAATCTTTTTTGCTCTCCAACTGCTTGTTTTTTAGTCGTTTTTAGTCCATTTAGTTTCCCCATCATCTTTGACCCACAGCATGATGATGCCACCACTATATTCCACCATAGAGGTGACGTATAGTCTCCACGTAGCTTGTTGCATGTGGGCAGATAGTTTCCCTCTGATCTCATCTGGCCAGAGCACCTTCATATCCACACGTTTTATCGGTGTTGATATTGGACATAAAATCCAAACCTAGTAGTTTATAATTTGTACGTTTTTAAAACTTTTTCAAAAAACGTTTCACTGTGAGGGGATGTTTTGATTCTTGCCAGGACTCAGTGATCCATTCGTGCGCCTGTGTCTGGAACCAAACCACATCTTTCCAGAGATAGAGCCGCGCTGCACCCAGTATAAAAGCTGTGACCTCAATCCCCTTTTTGATGAGACCTTTGAGTTGTGAGTAGTTTCCGTCTTTGTTTCCTCTACATTAACAATCGTGTTGTTGTCGAGCTAAATAGCAGGAAATGATCTTCTTCTTCTGTAGACTAAAGGCTTCGGGATAAGATGAAGATGAGACGGAGATGTTTTTGGTTTCACTGGTTTACTTTCTGCTTTGCAGCCTGGTTTCACTGGAACAGTGCCAAACTCCAGGAGCTTGTTTGGTCATCACTGTTCTGGACCACGACACCCTGAGACCGGACGACTTTGAGGGCGAGGCCTTCCTGGCCCTCGAGGACGTACCGGGAGTCTCTGAACAGAAAGGAGAGGACGTCAGCAACCAGATAGACGCTTCATCGATTCAAATACGCCTGCCGCTGATACATCCTAAACCTAACGGTAAGATTCACATTGTTAGGAGTATGGCTAAAGAAAGCTGAACAAGTCAGATGGATCCACAGAAACCCTATTATGGGGTAACTGGTCAATGAAATCGTATTTAGGGATCATGTTTTTAAATGTCTGGCTTTGTAAAGGAAAATCAATAATGGAAATAAATGTGGGATTTGTGTTTGATCCTTGTTGTCAAGTCATACACACATGTCATTTTCACTAATAAGAATTGTGAATGTGATTCACAAATCTACAAGTGCATACTTTAAAATTTATGATTCTTATTTATGATTTGCACTTTTAAATTTGTGATTCTAAATGATGTATTTGTCATTCTTATTAGCATATTTACTTCTAAATGTATTATTCTTACTTGTAAAATTGTGGTTTTTAATTGTAAATTTATGATACGTATAAATTTACTGTTGTTACTCGTAAATTTGTGATTTGTACTTTTAGATTCATTTTAATCTTAGTTAAAAATGTTATTTGTACTTGTAATTTTTTTGATTCGTATTCATAAATTTCTGATTCTAAATTTGTGACATTAGTAAAGCTGTGATTCGTGCTCATAAACTTCATTCGTTCACGAAAATTAGTGATTCTTATCAGGGAATTAACTATTTTCACTCCTAAATTTATGATTAGTATTCCGAAATTGAAAATTATCATTGTACATTTTTGATTTGTATTTGTAAATTTATGATTTCTACTCATATATATAATCATAAATGTTTGGTTTTCTATTTGTAAATTTGCGATTCTTACTTGTAAAACTGTGATTCATGCTCTTAAACTTCTAATTTTAACCCATGAATTCATACTCATTAATGAACCATTTTTATGAGAATTTATCATTCTTAATCATAAATTTATGATTGGTATTGCTACTTATATACAGTGGGGCAAAAAGTATTTAGTCAGCCACCAATTATGTTGGTTCTCCCATTTAAAAAGATGAGAGGCCTGTAATTTTCATCATAGATACACCTCAAATATGAGACAAAAGGAGAAGAAAATCCAGAAAAATCACATTTTCTGATTTTTAAAGAATTTAGTTGCAAAATATGGTGAAAAATAAGTATTTGGTCGACTACAAAAAAGCAGGATTTCTGTCTCTCACAGACCTGTAACTTCTTCTGTAAGAGGCTCCTCTGTCCTCCACTCGTTACCTGCATTAATGGCACCTGTTTGAACCGGTTATCAGTATAAAGACAACTGTCCACAACAGTCACACTCTAAACTCCACCATGGCCAAACCTAGAGAGGTGTTAAAGGACATCTGAAACAAAATGATAGACCTACCAGGCTGGGAGACTGAATCTGCAACATGTAAACAGCTTGGTGGGAAGAAATCAACTGTGGATTGATCTTTCTTTCTGTTAAGCATCTAATGTTTTTTTTTTCACAATGTAAAGTGTTATATAAGTTAAATTCTACTTGTAGCTTTAACGTTTTCCTACGCCTTTCTGCAGAGGACAGCATCCTGAAGCTGCTGGAATCCAGGAAAGGAGAGCGAGAGGCTCAGGCTTTCGTGAAGAAGCGACGCCAAAGGGAGAAACAGTCCCAGGAGGCCGCTCAAGTGTGACAAAACTCACGGAGACCAGTTCTTCCTCCAAAAATATACAATTTGTTTTAATGATCAGTACCAAAAAACAAAGAGAGAGAAAAAAAAAAGAAGAAAGAATGCACTCAGAAAGAAACACTGGTGTTGCATGAGTTGCGAGTGGACGACATCCTGAACCATCACAGTGATCATAAACACTCACACCTGCATTGAAACATTTACACGCCTGAACGCTTCCCGATGGTTTGTCAAATCAGTGCAAGAGAAAGAGAGAACGTCACATTTGTACGTGTACACATTTATATATAATATATATGAAATATATATATTATACACCATTGAGACTGAAATGTCAAAGATTACTACAACTGTAGAAATTTGGCAGAGAAAGCTGTCACAGGTTGATTTAAAAACAGCTAAAAAGCCTTTCTTAAGTGTTCTGAGGTTGATTCATAGCTAATATAAGGGATGTAAAAATAAAATACTACCTGAAAACCAACTGAGTCTGTTACTTTCATCTTATATCTTCCTATAGATTCTGCAAAAGGAATATTAGAGGAAAACCTGAGTGACGAAACTCAAAGCCATTGATTACAAGATTATAGCAAATTAAAGTTTTTATATTTGAGCATTTGAATTATTAATAGCTAATCCATGAAGGGAGGGCGTTCGAAAAATAACACCAGAAACCCAGCTGCTTTAATGCGACTAAATCTGCCCTTGGATTATATCTCAAAGGTGACCTTTTTACTACTCCCTGAAATATCATCAAAAAAAAAAAAAAAAAAAAAAAAATGATCATCTACGGTGTCATCCATCCATCAAGGCAGTTTTCAGACTGACAACACGATCACAACACCATGACAAACACAGCTAACCACCACGGGATTTCCATGTTGTTCTGGGATAACGAGTCTTTGGAGTTTTAAGTGCCAAAAAAATTTTAAAAATACTCGAAAGATGGATTCATGTCACTCTAAGGAAATGTTTTCAATAAAGTGAGGTTATACTTTTGAACTATATTGTTTAAAACTAGCTATGTAAATGCTTCATAGTTGGGGGGGGGGGGGGATCAGAGTAAAATATAACAGCAGGTATTGAAGTTATTTTCACAAGTCAAATGCAGGTACAGTGTTGCTGGTCGTGAGCAGTTTTCCTTGGTAACAAAGCAACACTATCGATCCTAATTCCACAATTAACAAAAAAAAAGGAATTTCTTAGTGACTAATTCTCAGTAAGACAGTGATGTTAAAAAATACAATTCTGGTCTTTTTGTTGTGTTGAAATGTTGGTCAGAATCCAAGGCTGGTTGGTGTGGAATCAGGAGTGGATGTTGTGGAATCTGTGGCAACCCCACAGAGCGGTGAGGTCAGGAGAGCTGCTGCTCTGAGGTCTGTTCGGGGCACAGCGGGCACTCTGTGGACGTGGAGCAGCTGTCGCACTGCAGCCCGTGGCCACAAGGGAGCGACGCCGAGCCCTGGTCTCCACAGGTCACACAGTACTGTCTCTGTTTCCTGTACACCACCTGGTAAACAGCAGCAAATCACTGTTTGACACAGAATATTGAAACATTTTTTGCAGATTCTTGACCCTAAGCTTTAAGATATATTTACAGACGCCGTATTTTTCCCCACAATGGCCTCATGAGTAGCAGGATTACCTGTTCTACAGCATGCAAGCAGTTACAGAGCTGGGCCTGTAGGCTTAGAACCGACTCCAGCGGCAGTCTGTGCAGCAGCTGGAGTTGATGCAGTGCAAGGTGGGGATTATCGCCGCTCCGCAGGCTCTCCAGCGCCTCCCGCAGGAGAGAGATCTGCCTTTGCGCCTCCTCTTCAGCCTCCCGCGCCCGTTCTGTTTCCAGGGCAAACCGTGCCGCGTTGGCGCGGGACTCCTCCGCATCGGCTTTGATCGCAGCCCACGACTAGAACAGAAACCAGCGTGCATCCGTTCAGGTTTGAGGCGTCAAACATGCATGCGATCGCACCAGAAAAAGAACAAAGCGGCCGCCGCTATTCCTCACACGTGCTCCTCTACCTACCTACCTGAGCTGTGTGTTTCCAGCTGTGGCCCCACTGCTTAAGCGCCCTGTGAGCGTCCTCCAGCTCCTGCTTGAGTCTGGCGGTCTCTGGAGGGGGGCCAGAGGGTAATAGGGCGGGAGGAGTGCCAGGAGAACCCTGACCTGAAGGGAAGTGCTCCCAGATATTTGTGCTCATACCATTCAGACCTACAACAACAAAAACAAAAGAACAAAAAAACAAGAGAATATAAATAAGAGAAGCGTAAAACCCGTACATTCTGTCTGGGATCTATTTTTTGCACCTAAAGAGCTGTGGGATGGTCCTAGAAAGGGGCTCTCTGATAGGCTCGGCTGTGACGGATGAGGAGAGAAGAAAGGCGAGGCCTGTGGCCTGACTGGAGGCGACGGAGAAGGAGAGCTGAAAGGAGCGGAGCTGCTGAACGACCCTGGAATATTAACCGGAGCTGAGCTCTGAATCTGGCTTCCTCCTGCAACAGACAGCAAATAAACCAAATAGAAACAGACATTCAGAATGTGATTCTGCGTGTGTTGTGTGGCCATGCTTTAACACACCTAGCATAACCCCCACACTGGGGAGCCCCGAGCTGCTCTCCAAGCTCCTCTCCAGCGCGGAGACACCAAAGTCATTCAGATCGAGATCATCCAGAGCCGACTCTGCGACAAAACACAACAGCTTCTGTCTGGAACTCATGGCAACGGCAGCAGATATACGTTTTCTTATAAATTAATAAACGCTGACATACCGACAACAGACTCCACGGTTTCACTGGTGGGGTAGAAAGGGAGGGCGTTGGCGTTCATGCCGGAGGAGATGCCTGAGCCCGGCGGGCCGAGGGTGGCCGGGCTGGGCGGTGTGGCGGCTAGACTGGAGGGGATGCTGGAGGACAGACTCAACGGGCTGCCGACGGGCAGGAACACCAACAGGTCCTGGAGAGGAAACGAAACAAGGTGATGCCTTTAGAGCAGAAACAAAGAGATGACCGTCCTGCAGGTTAGATTTACCTGTTTGCTCTGCGTCGAAGAAAATTCTCTGCTCCGCTGCTCAAGAGCAAATCCTCTGTGTTTAGCCTGAAACGACGTTAAGAAAGTTATTTTGTTTAACTTCTTCACATTCTGTATGTTACAACAGTGAAAGATGTTTTGCTTGTTAATGCGATAAATTCCAAGGTTTAAATACTTCATTGTTTTTGAATCTTATTTAGTTTTTGACTTCTGATTAGTTTTAATTAATTGTTCTAGTATTTGTTAGCTACTTTAGTTTAGCTTTTATGTTTTGAAAATGCTTAGTTTCAGTTTAGTTTTTCGTAGTCATAGTTTTAGTCTAAATGTAGTACGAATATTAATGATAACATGAATAATATAATTAATGGAAATAAAATCCCAGATATTGACAGAAGCAACACAAAAGAGCTGGCTCCCATACTGCCATCTGGTGGCGTAATGCGGTACAACAAACACAAGCTAAAACAAGAGACCAGAAACTAGACCTCCTATTAATGCCTTATGATAAAAACACAAAGGAAAACCAAGCAGATTCTCTCTTAAAATTCAAACTTTTATTACAGTTTCAGTTAGTTTTTATTGTTATTTCAGTAAACAAAGATGTTTTTTTTTTTATTCTAGCTTTCATCATTAGGTTAGTTTTAGTGAACAACAATAACCTTGATAGATTCACACAAACTGTGCAAACTCTTCATCATAGGCGTCATGGAAACCGCAACACAGGCTCAAATCAAAGGTGGCCCGACTCTTATCAAGCTCATCAAGAAGAGCAATCTGCAGTTAGAGCGCTGCTGTTTTCAGGACATGGAGGACAATCCCCCCCCCAGAGCACCTTTGATTTACTGGTTTCCTCTGTGGCTTAAAGAAAATTGCCAGTCAGACTTCTTAAACATTTTTATTTGAAGCCAGATTTTTGGAGAGTTTGACTAATAATCACATCCCTCTTCTCCGCTCCATCAGTTTAGGTGGACGGCATATTTCAGTGGGTCTACAGTTGTGTAAATCTCTTTTTATATATATTTGATCTTTTTTTTTTTTTTTTATCCAAAACAGAACTGATTTTTTCTTCCACTTCTCTATTTTGCACAAGTTCGTGTTTCTTTTTTTTCAAATCCAGAAATCGTATTTCTGGATTTTTATATCAAAATGTGTGACTTTGTGAAGAGAAATAAATGTGGGGATTTGTGTTTGACTCTTGTCAAATCATAGATACATGCGACACCAGCAGTTAAAAAGTTTAGAAGAATGAATACAAGTTAGAAACTTACAACAGTACAAATTCACTAATAAGAATTGTAAATGTTATAAAAGTACTACAAGTGCGTACTTTTAAATTTATGATTCTTATTTTATTTGTCATTTGCACTTGGAAATTTGTGAGTCTTAATTATACATTTGTGATTTAATATTTTTTAACAATTCTTACTTCTAAATGTATTATTCTTACTTGTAAAATTGTGATTTTTTTTTTACTTTAAATTTGACATGTATTTATAAATTTACTGTAGTTGCTCCTCAATGTGTGATTTGGACTTTTAAATTTTTGATTCATGCTCATAAATGTCTGATTCTGAATTTGTGACATTAGTAAAGCTGTGATTCGTGCTCATAAACTTAATTCTTACTCGTAAATATATGATTCTTATTGCTTTGTGGGGTTTTTTTTTTTAATCACATAAAACACAGAGAATAAAAACTAATGTGTGTCTCTAAATGCTGACAGCAGTTTCCAAACGTCCTTCTCACCTGATCTTCCCGTTCGAATCCCGGCGCTCTGCCGTACCCTCTCTCCCCAGCCCAAGGAGACAGGGGGTCTACCCCTCCGCTGGCGCCCTCACATAGAGACAGAACGCTACCCAGCAGCCCCTGCTCTGCAACACAGGACACTGTGGATGGGGAGAAGTGGTCCGATGCTGAACCAAGCCCCATGGTGTGACCCCCAGGACTTGGAGAGGCGTCATGGCCAGGAAGCGGTTCTGGGAGTCGAGGGGGAGGAGGGGAACCAGGGTTTGGGAATAATGGCTCCTCAGCAGCGAAAGGCTCTGGTGGAGGTTCAAAAAGAAACAATGATAACAAAATAGAAAAATGGAAGTATAACAGAAATGAGTTGTTGAAGAACGGAGCAGCTTCTTACTTTCAACATGAGCGAAGGCACAAAAAGGACCTCTGGGACAGCTGCCGCATTGCTGCATGTCATTACACTTGGTGGATTTATAAATCTGGAATCAAAACAACAAGGTCGTCTGCTCTGGTTTCCGCTTTAGATTCTAGAAATAAAAACCGAACCGATCGAACCTCCGGGTGGAACTGCTGCTCCGTTCTCGTATGGCAGTACTGACATCCCTCCGCTCCCTCACATTTACTGGGGTCTCCCCACTCCTCGCCTTGTTTCACAGCCGGACACGGCAACGCTCTGCGGCAGCGACAACAAACAATACATCAGCTTAAAATGATGCAGTTCTTAAACATCCGGAGCGGACAGACACCTGTATTTGTGCTTGTGAGGGCTGCGCCGCCTGTCTTTGCTGTTGTGGTAATATGGACAGGCGTATCCTTGGCGACACAGGCGGGGAGGCTTTTTACAGAGCTCAGTCTTGTAGTGGGACAGCACATAATTGTTATCTGAAAAACAGAGAAAACTATCTGTGAGGCAGATGAAGGGAACAGACCAAAAGACGTCATCTTTGAAACGTTCCTACTTAAAGACCCACTATAGACGCATCTACTAGTAGAATTCAACCATTTTATTTTCATGGAAATAACCTGATTTTCATGAAGGCATGCCTTGTTTTGTTATTAAGAAACTATGACTCCAAGCAGCCCCAGCTCAGTAACAGGGATCTTTAAGACTATTTTAATTACATTAGCATCCTTTTCTGTATGGAGGTAAACTTTTCCCAAACTGCTCAAACTGCAGCTGTGAGTAAATTAAGTAGGAAACTGCCGTTTCCTGATTTATTAACACCAAAAAACACAAGGTTATATCTATTTGAAAATAAATGCTTAAAGCTAAAACTATTTTTCCATCTGAAGTCAAAAAAAAGAGCAATGTTTTTTCCTAAATGTTGTAAATTGAAGCTAAAAAGGATTGTTTTGTTTTAAGGATTTTTAACATCTTGTGCCAAAACATGTAGCCTGGATAAACAGTAACTTCCTTTCATTTAATCTTGACACACGTGCTTCTACTTACCGTAACTCTTCAACCGTTTGTGCTATCAACGTAACTCTAATGGATTCTGTAAGCGTAGAATCGTAGCCTTGCACTGAAATATGGAGCATTACGGTACTCTGAACCGTTGCCGCCATGTGCAGAGTTTTTGTAGCGGGGGAAAAAAAAAAAGAGCAGATTTGGAGTGATCAAGAGTGTTTTAGCAACGTTTCAGGAATAATTCGGCCGTTTATTGCACAGTTTGTGTCGGGTTGAAGAGAATAATTGCTGAATAGAAGCTGCTTCAAACACTATGGTGAATAAAAACGTCTGGTTATTACTGGACTTTATCAGGCTCTAGGAATTAAAATGAAGTGATTCATGCAAACAAAACTGCTGGTAAATATAGATTATAGTTGAAATAAATCATCTAAAATTTTTTGGACCTGCTCATATTTGGTGTTTATAAAAGGAAAAACCTGCTGAAAATTCTAAATTTGGTTATTTCACACAATTTATAACGTATAAAAATATCAGTTTCTTTGGAGATTTTAAAACAAATGCGGTCAATTATTTCACACTTTTGACAGACTTATTGATAAATAAGAAAAAGTACCAGGCAGACTGTTACTATTAGTAACAGTCTGCCTGGTACTTTTATTTTGTTTAGCCTTAGAGAAGCTTGTATTTTAGTTAAGCTAACTTTTTAGCTACATTTTACAGGAAGCCATTAAACCTTATTTAAATCTCATCCTATTCAACACGTGTTTTTAACCAGAAGAAGCAGATGTACCTTGCCAGCGCGGTTCTTCGCTCAAGATCTTCTCTATAAGAGCTGTGCTCGCCGCTTGTCCCGACTGCGCATCCCCTCCACCTCCTTCTGCTCCCCCCGACCCTCCTTGAGAGTCCAGCACCTGCACTTCTCTGTGGAACGCAGAAAACAGGGAGGACATCATCGACAACAACAGGAAGCGAACACAAAGCTGCTATATTATGAAAGGGCTTGATGTTGCACACCTGATGTCATAAACAGGGCTGCGCAGGTCATGTGATCCGTGAGCGAAGGCACAGTGGGAGCCGTTCTTACTGCAGTGGCCCTTTGCATCCGTTTCGTGGATACAAGACCCGGTTTTATAATAGCGGAGGTGGTATCGCCGTTCTGTGTCACCCGCGGTTCGATGCAGGAAGGGACATCTAGAGTACAAGCGAAAATAGCATTCACAAGAACAAACATATTAATCAGAAACCTTATAAAACATCTGTACTTGAACTTTGCCCAAGGAGCGTCTGAAATCTTCTCATGTTTTCATCACTAACTAATTGAAAAGATTTACGATAAATTTAAGGGAGCAATGTTCAAAACATCAAAAGGTTTGGATTTTTAAAAACTTTTCAACAAAATGACTTTCTGTTAAGGTCAACTCTCATAAGGCTTTAAAAAGAAGAAAAGGAAATAAGGAGGACATTTGAATCTGCCGCTACAGTTGATGCTGCTAAAAACCAGATTAGCATTTGTTTAAACCCCACAGCCACACCCTAAAACTTCTTTTCAGACCAGCCTTTGTGCTTCTTTTGAGCAGAAATGTGTCAACTTCTGCTCCTCAATAGGGATGAAGTAGTTTCTAAAGCTCCTATGGAGATTTTGCATGATGTACTATAGTCTAATCAAGGGTGTTTGTCTCCAGAAAACAGGTTTATGCTTGGTTACAACGACCCGCACGTTTGGAAGATGAATGACATCAGTTCAGGATTTTAATTTCAAAAGTGTTTTAACAGGATGTAGTGGATGAAATGCGAATGTGGAGGACAGCTGGTCGAAAAGCAGAATGAAATTAACATTCTGGAGCTTTAACCCTTTAAGGACTACCATTATAAAGGTCCGCATGAGCATCTTTTTACATTTTTGGATGCTGCAGAGTCATTT
>JAUZNJ010031875.1:0-13987 GCA_034780135.1 Jordanella pulchra | reverse complement strand
CACCTTTTGAATGGAATTACTGAAATAAATCTACTTTTTCATGGTATTCTAATTTTATGACCAGCACCTGTATATACATATATAGATAAAAATACAGAAAGTTTGCTGCCTTACAGATATTAGCTTCTATAAGACCCACTTTGTCTTAACTTTGAGCTGGAATCATCGTGCTCTGCTTCACATATCCCCTCCATGATCAAAGAAAATGGGCATTTGTGTACAGTGCAGGCACAGTGCGGTTAATATTAGTGCTTCCTGGAGGGGACATTCTTACAAAGTAATTTTTGAACCCCTCATTTTCATGGGACAGAGAGGGGCTACTGCTCAGACAGCCGACCTGATGAGTATTACACAGAGATTTGTGAATCCAGTACAATACCACTTTGTGAATGATTTTGATGAAGGAATAGGATCATAACAAGGTTAGTAGCTCCCAGAAATCTGATTTTGCATGATCTAGGCCCTTTAATTTTCAGCTATGGTGAACCAGGGTGAACCGCAGCCTCAGTTCCCTCTTCTCAGGGATGGTAAGCTGCGTGCTGTACTTTGATGAAGTATATTTACTTCAAGGTTTAATGTGATTTGATTCTGCATGTTTACGCCGTAAAGAGTGTTTATTCAAGCCATGTTTTTTTTCCTACTATACTATACCAGTCTGCCCTTTCTTGTCTAACGTCTAACAAAACCACAGCCCTTTTATCCACATATCTGTTACTTTCTCCTTCTTTGACCTGTCTTTATATGTTTGTAACATCAAAGATTGTGCAGATTGGTTTTTAAACCAACCTGTTTTCATGGGAAAAGAGGTAAAAAGATGTAAGGTGCTTCTGAAGCAGGAAAACAGTTGCTGGCAGTTACAAGACTCATTGGATCGGCTTTATTGCCCTTAAAGATGCAGTCAAACACAGCATGAAAGCAAAGATATTTGGACTTGTGAAATGGATCAGAGAGTTGAAGACAGCAGGATACATGTTCTAGAGATTGCTTGTGTGCTATTTTTAACAAGTGGACTAGAAAACAAGTGATAAGTATCTGCCAGTACAACTGCCAAGTGATTTGTGGATTCCTATATCACCGTAATCTGGATTATCTTTTATTATGAAAATGTGTTTTATTGCCTTATCAGAGAGAGACAAATATAATTCATTTGAGCAGGTGTGAGTAAGCTTGAGTTTAATTTAAAAGGAGATTTCATTCTATAAATGTATGAATCCAAAAGAAATATAAAACCCTGAGGATTTCTACAGTCTGCTCCAGTTATTCAGACACAAAAGCTACAGACAGCATGAGGTCACAGTGAATTTCAGACTCATCCTGCAGCTACTGCACCTGGTCAGGCTGACCGACCGCTGTGACATTAGCTGAAGATGCCCGTCAATCAGGAGCCTCTCTCTGCATCGCTTTTAATATGTGCTTATATTCACTCACAAGCAAAAAAATAAAAAAAAAGACACTCACTCTCCCATTTGAGCACACAAACATCAACCGAATCCCACACTACACACCTGCATACAAACAAGTACACTGTCAGAGCAGACTCACAGCCAGTCCAGGGCAGGCATGTGTTGACAGAAGCTGGAATGAGGGAGCTGCTGCAGTGAAGTGCGCACCATCGATCTGAGGAGAGAAAGGGGACATTTCACAGCACAGAGATTAGACTTTACACGGTGAGAGTAGCTGCTTTGATCACTGTGACTTGCAACTTAAACAAGATCCTCTTCTTACAATGCTTGTACATCAGCCTCTAAGTGGTGAAGGTAGAAGGAGTCAGACTGAGGTCAAATAAAATTCGCAGCAAAATAACCTTTATTGAATACTTTATAAGCCCAGAGAATGAAACTTCTGTTTGTTTTGTTTTTTCCAAGTTATTTATTCCTGCAGTTTATTCTGACTGAAGATACTTTTATGACCAAGTATTTGATCGTCGTGGAAAGAAGGGGAGGTTTGCCTTTTAAATTTAGCAATTTTTGTGAAAAAACATGACATCAGAGTATTCAGTGTTGAATAAATGGTGCCCACTTAGTGTAAATAAGCTTCCATGGTATAGATAATTTTGCAAGGTATTATATTCCACAGTGTACTCAAAAGACATTCAGTTTCCATGTAAAAAAAAGCCCAAGAAGCATAAAAACAATAACTATTTTGGGCATTGAGTGTGTTCTCCATTTAGGATTCATGTTGCAAGCCTGATAATATCCCCACACTGCAGCTAGTTGGACTTTATCTAATCTATTGTGCCAGGACTGTTGTTTTCTGACCTACCTTTTGCAATGAACTCTAAGTGCCTCATCCACTGTAGCACCCTCATGAAAACATTAAAACAACCACCCACGGTTACTTTATAAAATCCTTCTCTCTTTTGCTTGTCAGTATTTTGTGATTCCGCCTCTTCTTAGTCAACAAGTTTATGACTTTCTCTTCACAGTCTTTGTCCTTGCAGCTTCATCTTTTTTTTTTTACCTTGAGCAGAAGATGTTTAGGCTATAGACAGAAAAATAAAAAGACCTTAAATCTGTTTGGAGATATAGTCGTCAGAAGAAAAGAGGAGTATTTTGTTTTGCTGACAACTTATCCATTTCAGAAGATCACATTTAAACATTTGGATTAAAAAACAAAAACAAACAAAATAAAAAAAACAATCGAGACCCCAGGAACCCTGAATTTTGCATTTAAAGATACATGAGTAGTCAATCCGCCTAAAAAATCCTCATATATCAGGTGGCAACACTTCAGAGGTAATTAGAGTTTTAGATTGAACAAGTGGAAACAAAAACCCATCTGGTCCTTTCTAGCCCAGCCCTCACCGGGGGCCGACAAACACCCTTTGAAGAGGTGATGAGAATGAGAACATTTATGGGAGTTCAAGTATCAAGCCTGAGTTTTAGTTGGACACATGCTGTGATGTATCTGTGCAGTGAACATGCCTCAGAAAGAAAAAAAAAACAAGCAAGGACAAAAACAAGTCTCATCCAGACAGCCTGTGAGGAAGTTTAATTCAGACAACAGTAAGCAATATTCCAAAGTCAGTCAAAGTCAGATGCGTTTCTAGTACTAGAACTTGATGCCCTGATTAGATATTAGAAAACAGGACAAATATGTGCAATCATATTTAAAACACAGAAAAAAAGAACAGGATCAAACAATAACCACAATCTTATACATAAGTGAGAAGTGAAAGGAGACTGATTTCCATTTTTAATAACTAAGACTGAAATCTTAAAGATGCTGCATAATTACATAAAGTTCTGCCTCAGTCATCTGAGAAGAATCATTATGAAAATCTCAGTTTTATGATTTGCACTTGAGTAGATCAAGTTTAGGCAGATTGGATAAAGAAGATCGATGGACAGGAATTTTCAAATCTCAGTCCTTACCACAGACGATTAGTTTGACAGGCCTTAATTCAAGTCCTGTTTCAACCTCAATTTGTTTTCCTGTCACCTCCAACTCAATGTTGTGCAAGGACAAAATGAATCACTATTGGTCCAATCTGACCACAACATCTTCCCCACCATGGCTGCTGAGTCTCTTAGGGGTTGTGACAAACTAAAAAAAAGAGTTACATGAAATTTTCTTCAAATTTTTGTTACTAATGTTGTCCTGTAGGGTCTTCCTCTGCCAGTTTACTACGTCCATCTATGATATTGTTTTCCATATTGCCTGACTGTTTAGCCTGGGAGGAGACTCTAGTGGTGTGTTAGCAGTTGTGCAAATGATATATATGATGTAAGAACCCCCGTTATTTAATATCTATTTGCAAAGAAATATTGAAAATGCATCATTTTTACTTTCACTTCACAATTAACTGCAGATGTCCCTTTAGCCTTTGAATCCCATGAAAGAATACACCAAAGTCTGAGATTATAGGATGACAAAATATCAGAGATTTCAAAGGAGATAAAATCTTTTCAGCCAGCAACCACAAAATCCTAATCACCAATACAGACCACACGCATCATCATCATCACCTTCAGAGGAACATCTAGAACCTCTGGGTTTACTGCAACATTGTTCTTTAAATCCAGCTATATCTTCAGAAATGCATCAGGAGCAACAGTGAGACCTGATCCAATTATTGTCGGTGAAAAAGTGAGGTGATAATAATAGGACATAAATAGAAGATAGAATATAATCTTATCACATGCATTCGGCTGATTCTTTTAGATGTAAAGATCTCTTAGTAATGACTTATTTTATATTTCAGACCCTCACCTGAAGCTATGCTAGCTTGAGTTTTGTCTGCTTGTTTCAACTTAACCAAAAATCGCCAAGATGGTTCCAATAAAGCTTGGTGATAGATGAAGTTCAAGTAAAAAAAAGTCTTTATGAAAGCAGGGTTTCGTTTTAACCACCAGAAGGTCAGAGGACGTTGTGTTTGCAAGGAATCGTGGGAGTTTAGCTACATTGCCAGAGGCTTATCATATCTTGATCTCAGTTTGTCTGATCAGATGACATCGATGCCAGAAATCTTTCTTCTCTCATTAAAGCAGAATAAGGCTTATTCAGTTCTCTGTGACATCTGATTAGAATTCTGTGATGTTTACTTCTGCAAGAATAATCCCTTGGCTAAAAGAAAATAAATAAATATCATTAAAGAACAGCAAATATTTATGAAAAAATTACATCTTCATGTCACGACCCACACTGTTAACATTTCAGTTAATTGCACTCACTTGTTTTCTGATAATCCCCATTGTATGTAAAATTGGTGTTTTCAGTCTATTCCCTTATTGTCTTGTCCTTTGTTTAATTTCCAACAGTGTCCCTCGTACCCAGTAAGCTTATACTTTCTCATTAAGAATGCATCCTTTCAACATACGCCTGCCAATATTCTGCTCAAGCTTCAATACTTTGCCACCAAATATCATGACATGTTCCTGCATGGTTCATGCTTTAAAACTGACAGCACTCATTAAAAAAAAAGTTTATAAGCTACACCAATAACTGTCTTGCAAGTTCGTTGCAGTTTCATGACCAAAGTAGTGATGATCTAAAAAGCTTCCGTTTTTAGTAACCAGCAACAGAAAACTGATCCATTGATTGGACTTTTTATTTACTACACTCCAAAGTCCTAAAGAGAACATTTTGAATAGATTTGCCGAATTTAGTGTCAAGTTCAGTGCCTCAAAATGTTTATTTGTGCTCTCAAACCTCTCTCGAAACCAATGGTAAATCCTTTTTGATTTCTAAATATCAGTTGAAGATCTTAATTAGATGTAGAAATATAAACATCCATTTTGAATAGCTAGAGTAGTTGTGCTGGGAAAAAATGTTGCTAATTAGAAACTGCTTTCCGCTTCCATGTAGAGTCTCAACCAGTGGGTGTTCTGGATCCTTCTAAACCAAAACCATTAAATCAATGCACCATTTGACCAGAACATCAATCATGTTTTAAAACATAGTCTGTGGATGTTTTATTTATAGCCAAAGGGGGGACTCAAGCTGCTTTTATCATAGCTTTTGGAGAAGAATTAAAAGGGTTGCACTTTGGGATTATCATTAACACCGGTCAAGGTGTCAGGTTTCCCCTTTCATAAGTGAGAAACATTTTAAATATAACGGAGTCAAAAAGCATCAATGCTTTGGATGCTCTGAATCAACTGTATTAGCCATGATTGTGTGCACAAACAAGGAAATTGACCGTCGGCTTCAAGTGCTTAAAGCACAGTAATACCACATGTTAATATATGAACTAAAAATGATGTAAAATATCAAAAGTATCTAAATGTACATAAAAGGAAAGAAAGACAGGTCTTACTTTATGACATGAAGCTTACATGACCACCATTTTTATAGCCATGGTTAAATTCCCTAAACTATGATATGTCTTTTTTTCTGACTATTAGATAAACAATAGATGGACTCACAGAAATACGAGAGAACGAAGTCCAAAGAAGGTCTCATGGGTCAAGCTGTTAACAGGGTTATGATCCAATATCCTGGAAGGAAAAAAAGGAACACACATTTAGTATACAGACATTTGAATGGGGGCTTCTACTTTTCAAGATTTTGTAAAAACAACAGACATTATTTTCATCCATGTATTGAAATAATGGACTTGCCTAAAAGTGTTATGTGTGTACCTGTACAGACTGATAACTAATGACAACAAAATCTTAAAACCAAGGCTTGGCTGCAAAGGTTTTGGCCAAACCTTTGAAGATAAAACATCTTTAACACGTCTGACAAAGAAGTCAGCAAAGTTTTAAGTCTGCGTCAATAGGCTTTTTTGACCACTCTTTCTATAGACCAGTTGCAAAGCCTGGCATTGGTATTAGATAAAATGAAACAATAGTATGGCATCAAGATTCAGTCAAAAGTCAACACACCCAATACTCCTACAGGCAGGTTTACTCCATACAGATCCTTATAAACTACTCCTAACACACCTGTTTAACGTGTTACAGGACCAAATATAGAACCATGGGGCCCCTATATGTCACACACATGCTTGCCCCTTTTTTGCATGTGTGGTTTGATTTCCATGTAAAGGGAATTCTGCATTTGTGTGTCACTCAAGGAGCAAGGATAGTTTTGAGACTCTTCCTCCTTCAAAGTGACCAAAGTTGACACGAGTACACAGAAACAGGTTCATAAATGAGGAAGAGAATCTATTGGTGCATAAAAAAACAAACAACAGGTGCAGATAAGGAGCATCCATGTGTTTTAAATGAAACTACTCATATGAGGATTTATCACACATGTGGACCTTTGGAAGAATTTTGATGGAAAACTCTTCATTCCTTCCCGATCAAATATGCTCATCTATGGTTATTATGGATATAAATTTAGTTAACTCTAGTTCATAGATTTATTTTTTTACTTCTGATTTTGAAAATCAGCTACCTCATTTGCAGGTTTTTAACTTTAACATGAGCAAAGAATCTGTGTGAACCAGCCTTTACTGGTCATAAAAGGTTTAAGACTATGGGGAGGAATTTATTCCAGTAGGACAATGACACTCAACATGTATGCTAAGTTGTTGATATGCACAATAATAAACATTGACAGCAGATGAAAGATATTCAGGAGTATTACTACTTTTGTAAGCCCTTGTATTTATTCGGATCAGTATGCCCCTTTAACAAATTTAAACTTAAGCAACCAGTTGTTGTTTTATTAAGTTATTGAAAATGTTGGTTATCTTATCAGTTCAAGTCTTCAAATCTTCCCCAAAACCCTTAAATCAAGTCATATTACTTAATCAAATCCAAGGTGAATGGATTGAAGCTTCTGACTGGATCTGAATGCAGTAACACGTGTGTATTTCATCGATATGTTTTACTTACAGCCACTCTAAATGATTCAGATCTCTGAACACTTCTGGACTGAGGCTGGATATTAAGTTGTCGCTCAGAAACCTAAGAGAAGTAGGAAACACAGACAAAACAAAATCAATAACACATCGCCAGCTTATGAATCTGGAAAAAACTAAACCAACAAAGAAAAGAGAAATACCAGTTTGCTAATATCTGCATAAATGGTCTGGAAACTTGTTTTGGGACCAATATTATTTAAAAGCAGAAAAAATGATGCATATCTACAAAGAACCTTAGGGTCATGGTCTTGTCATGATCCTGGGGTGGGCCTGTGTGATTGGGCTGGATGACGTGGCAGGCTTGAGCAGCTGGCACATCTATATATCATCATCACCATCAGCTGTAGTGTTTAAAGGAGCAGCATTGTACGCCTGATGAGTCCACTAAGTTGGAAGAGTCCAGCCTCTAAGAAAAGTTCCTACGTAGTAAAAGATCTAGTACTTCCTAGCGTTTGTCTTTCATCCTCTTTAAAGTGTGTTATTGTTTGCCTTCAGGTTTATTCTCGAGCTGCCAATCTGGTTCAAATAAGGAAATAACTTTGGTTTGCTCATCCCCCCGGCCATCCTTGTTGGACCTTCTGCCTGCCCACTTTCCACTGATTCATTTTCTCTTAGGATTCTCTGTCTTTCCCACCCAGGATTCACGGATCCTCTCCCTCCCCCCCAGGACGACTCTGCTCACATGAACAGTAAGCCTGTTCTGGTTAAAAC
The DNA here is from genome assembly GCA_034780135.1 of Jordanella pulchra. Taxonomy (NCBI): domain Eukaryota; kingdom Metazoa; phylum Chordata; class Actinopteri; order Cyprinodontiformes; family Cyprinodontidae; genus Jordanella; species Jordanella pulchra. The sequence goes on along the minus strand of JAUZNJ010031875.1, from coordinate 5,958 downwards.
CCTGCAACCCTTCTCTGCTCCATCTAACAACGCTCTCCCTTTCCAGCCAGTAGAGCTCCTGGCACCCAACTCATTTTTCAACAATAAAACAATTGAAACTGGTTTCACTGAGTGTCTTTGGTGGTTTCTGCATGTGGGTATGAAAAATTCCACACATCAGGTCTGTTGGCTATGGTTAATTACTACAGATGCTATTTGGTTTCTTGAATCTTTTTAGGCTGATCTTGGGTCTTTCTGTGTTCTTGTTTTTCCTCAAAATGACTTAAATCCAAATCCTGGAAAAGGTCTGTAAACATCAAGTAGACTTAAAGTCTTTGGGGACAATAATTTAATTTCAAATATTCTTGTTTCTCATGAGAGTTCAAGTTTCTACTTGTTGATAAAACCTGTCAACCATCCATCTACAGTACATGGCATTTACCTACACTACATGGCCAGAGGGACTGGGATAGTTGTGTTGTAACTCACAACTTCACTGACATCATATTCTTAATATGTTCCTACAATATGCAGCAATCACATGTGAACATTAAACATTACTTCATTTCTAACATGACACTGTATTAAGATTAGGATTAAGATTGACTTAATTGGTCTTCCTTTGATGCTACAACATGTAAGTAAAGGCTTCATCTTACTTCTGACTACTTTGTTTAATATTGCATGAACAAATAGGGCCCCTCATATAGCACAAGAACTTCTTTCCTGACTGATAGGCTTGTTATAAAGTTAGGGACGTCTGCATGCAATGTGCCTTGGCGTGCACCATCTCTGATGTTTCTGGCCCACCAGGCGTGGGGTTTTTCTTAAGTACTTATCTTTATGATGCCATAGTTAAGACTTTCTAGTGAAGAAATTTTATAATTTTACTGTTGGGGGGAGGTTTCTGTTACCATAATATCCAGGAAATCACTGGGCTCTTTAAAATGACCCATTCTCTCACAACCTGTAGAAACGGTCTCGGCTCGATTTGATACATCTGTGGTAATAAAAATGATTGGAACACTTGAGTTGAATGTTTTGGAGGAGTTTCAACCCTTTTTGGCAGCATAGAATAAATTTGTTTGGGTTTAAACCTGAGGACACTGCATCAGCAGATGTTTGGTAGGGATTTTTCTGTCTTAATTTTGTTTTGAATATGTGGCAGATAAAACTCTGTAGTTAAAATAAGGCAAAATACTCTCATTAGGCTGAGACCATAATTACAATGGTTCATACAGTAAAAATTTAACTGCTGCTCTACTTAGAATAGGATGCTAATTGTGTTAAAAATGTTTTTCACCAGTTCTGAACTTGAAAGATAAGCTTATTTAGAACCATACAAACACTTTAATTTACCGTAACTGTTCTGGGGAGATTAGTTGTATTTCATTAAGGAACCAAAATACTTACAACTTTTTAAGACTGTACAGTCCACGGAAGGCATGCTTTGATATGGAATGGAGGGTGTTGTTTTGCAGAAATCTGAGAACAGAGAACAAAAATATTTTTCTTCTGAAGCTCTGCTCTGCAAGACACTGTTAACTGTACATAAATGCAATACAAACATGTGTGTGTGAAACTTTTTTGTGTGTGTAGCTTTACAAAAACTCATAAGCTGCACCAGTATATGATGCATTTCCCCCACCAAAGAAAAACCTTATGTTAATTTGTAATATTTCACAAAGCTTTGCACTTTTTTTCTGCTTTTTTGGTCATTTTGCATCTTATAGATTATTAAGAACCAGAAATGTCTGGAAATATAATCTAGAAAATCCTCACAGGAGAAAATGTTTAGAACCATTTGGAAACATATTAACCACCACAGTTTTACAAAACACAGAGAAAGAGTACATGACAAGTAAACATCAAAAAGGTAGATCACAGCAAATTGCCATGATTGTTTAACTTTTTACTGTCATAAAGCTGAAACTAAAAGGCAGAGTAAATTCTTTGATCCACTTATAAATCTTTGTAATACAAAATAAAAACAAACATTATACCTTTTAAAGCAGCTTAACTCAACAAGTATACGACTCCTGATTAACAGTGATGGATGAATCATCTTAATTTCACAAATAGCTGCTTTTATGCGTTTTTGTGTGCTGCAGAATGTTATAAGATGCAACTAGTCCACCAGCTGCAGCATTGTTAAAAATACATAAATGATCCCCACAATCCATTTATGACAACGGGAAAGATAAAGAAAAAAACAATAAAATCTTTCAATGCAACAGTTTTACTGCATTTCATTTCAGAACACTGAGTTACGGAGCTGGTATGATGCAGCCAGATTTTCTCTGTGTGAGGTACTTTCACAAAAGCTAAAAGTAAACTCTGGGAAAATACAGTCTATTTGCTTGTATTTCTTAGGATTTGTGCATAAACTAAAAGTCTAACTTAAGTATATATTGAAACACAGCTGGGAACATGCTGGAAACACGAAAGAAAGAGTCAATGTATAGGTTTTGTGGAACTATGAAATAATTACATGTGGAGAACAGACGCTGCTGAAACTTATCTCAGTGGAAACTCAGGCATGAGTAGTATAAAAGGCACATCCCCTCTAGCTTTTAAACATAGATCCCTTTCTAATTCCCTTGTTCTCTGTAATTCAAATGATATCCCTAAAAAATAAGTTTTTTTTAACTTCCCATCTTACTATTTCAGATTAGATGTATTCTGCATGAACTAACAATGATTAGAGTTATGGTAAATAGCATATTTTATAATTTGTTGTCCAGTGTAATTTAGGGGGAAAAACTCAAAGAACATATTAAAGCTAATATCTTAACTGTGTATAAAATGCATCCATCTTATTATTATGTATCTGCTTTGCACAAGCGACTAAGTAATTTTCTGCCAGGACCTTTTCAAACAAACAAACAAAAAAAGTATCCATTTTTTTAAATGATTTTTTTTCTCTGAATTTTTTTCTAATGTAAATCACTCTAAAATGTTGCCCACTGTCACCAGTGGTGCTGTAATAACTCTTGTACCTAAACGGATCAACGGATAAATACCGATGAAAGATCCATGAAAACAAATTATTGAAAATTCTTTCAAATAAATAAAGTTCTATATACTGTGAATTTACAGACAATCCTTAAAGCGTGTTATTTACACAGCTTATCCCAGCTGGTGATCTTTTCAGACAATTTAAAGACATCATATAAAACCGACAAATCCACCACAGATCCAAATCAAACGAAATATGCTAAAATGACCATATAATACCATTATAGAATGTAATGTTCTCCACGCAGTATTCTGTCTATACCAGGGAATATTTGCTCCATGTTATGTAAAAGTAGCTCGGAGCAACTGTAGCAGCTGGCAGCTTGACCATCTATTTGACTGTGTGAAGGCAACCATACACTGTATCAGAAAAATTAATTTTACACCCTTCCCTGCCATGGAAATGATTTATACAAAATCAAGAGCGACCAAAAGCAACACTTTTCTATATAGACATGATAAAAGTTAAAGGTTATAAATCATTCACCTCATTTTGTAAGTAAAGATCTGAGTGAATATACTATGTAGCAGAACTGCTACATGTAATATTCAAAAACAAATTTAGAGCGATTTTGAAATTAAAAAAACCCCAAAACAATGTGGATATTTAACAGACTGTCGTCAAGCAGTTGTTGTGGATGTGGTGAGGCAGAGGCAGGAACCAGGATGTGATGAAAACAGAGGTTTTTAATGGTGAATGAGTCCAAAATACAGCAACTGTATTACTGCACGGCTAAACAGAATCCAGGGTTTAACACCGGTAGCGCTGGACATACGCGAGGCAGAAGAATTACTCAAACAATCTCAGACAATACCAGACGAGGATCCAACCAAGAACAAGAGACACGGGAGGGTTTAAATGCACAGGGAGGTAATCAGGGAAACAAGACACACCTGGGGGTAATCAGGGGAGGACAGGACGAAACAAAGAGCACAGAGACAACAAGAAACTCAAAAATAACACAGAAAACCACAGATCATGACACAGACATGGTTTCACATGTTTGCAGACTTTATTTCTGGGCAGCTTTAAAAAGAACCACATGCACAATTAGAAATGTGGGACATTCTGTGGCAATTAGTGTAATTAGAAAGCAGATGGTGTCTTTTGTAATTCTGAGATCACTGAAAACTCAAGTATCCTTACCTCATTCTCGTTAAGAGTTGGTCTTAATGAACACTTGGTTTAAGGTGCGCGCTTTCTTTTTGTAATAAAACAAACTGCACACAAATAATTTCTTGACTTAGGAAATTGTTTACAGGAACAAAGCGAAAAAAAAATCAGTCTGAAAAAGTTGCACAGGCATGATGATTCAGATAGAACTGATTAAGGGTAATAAGTCAAAGGTTTAAATGGATTAAAAATTCTCATAACAACTACTTCGATTGATCTCAAGGTTCAAGTTGAGTTTTATCTGATTGTGTGATCATGGGAATTGTGAGGAGAAAAAGCTTGACATTACTAGCTGCCAAATCAAAAAGTAGGTCAGAGCAAGAAAGGTGTTTAACCTAAAGAGACAGAAAACATAAACAATCAACATATAGGATATTTATCAACCTGATCTTTAATTCATCTGTTCTAAAATTTTTTGAGCTAATCTCCTGAGGTACTAGAAGTAGTTTATAATTGTGTTAATCTTACTTTTCTGTCATTATAACAGATTAGAACTAAATCCATTTATTTATAGAAAATCTGTCTCCCCTTCTCTGTGAAAAATATGTGTTTATTTATTTAGGCAGTTCCATAATTTAATAATCCCATACTTTTCTGGACCATCAGGCTGCTGTCTCTGTTCTTAAGGTTTAATTTATCACCTACATTTATGTAATACTTTACCTTCCACATCTCCGTATCTCTGTCACATCCAGCATTTTATAGCATCTAGTTGAATATTTCTATTGTTGTGATACTTTACCTGAAGATTGTGAATATATAATGTAACTAGAACTGGAAGTTGTAGCTATTTAATGGATTCGAATGGTCATCAATTCTATTTCTTCAATTAATGATTATTAGTTAAATGTTTGTAACTATAAATGCTTAAAAACCAGGGTTCTTAGCCTTTTACTCAAGTTGGGGCTCCTAGATTCAGCTGTTAAGATCTAGTTACCTTTCACCAATTTAATAATTTAGACTATGGATATCAGCAGAGTTATTAATCACAAACCAAGGAAAATGTCTCTGTTCAATCAATTGTCAACCAAAAATGGTAAATCTGGCCTAAGTGATAAATAGTTCAGAAATGTTATTAGAACACCACTGTAAGCAGCTGACCAGGAACTATTTTTACAAGTTTAGGAACATTTCCGAACTGAGAAAAGTTGTTTCCAATGATGATCTTCAGTTATTCATCTATGTAATCTTTTTTGTTTATTTCCTTGTCTAATCAAAAGGAAACCATATCATCTGCAGCAGGTGCACAACACAATGCAACAAGGCTGTTGACTTGCATTAAATGGAGAGCTCTTATTTCCCCAATTGTAAAATTACTTTAATTGGCTTCTAGTCTTCTTTCGCTTTTTGTTAAAATCCTGCTCCTTACATTCAGAACGCCTTTATATTGGGGACCTTTTATTTCTCTACACTTCCTATCAGAGGCTAAGATCACTGAACCAGAGTCTGATTATGGTCCCTCATACCTGTTTTAAGACCCGAGGAGACGGCTCCTTATAGGGCCATTGTGCTGGGGCTCTGGAACGATCTCCCACTGTCGTTTTAGATGTATTTTATCATATTTTTATCTTGTATCTTAGTATGTCCTTTATAAAGCACCTTGTGACGCTCTTCTGCCTGTAAAATGTACTATAGAAATAAACTTAACTTACAAATATTGATCCCCATTCATCATATGGGACCTATATACATACATATATATACATATATATACATATATATACATATATATACATATCTCTCTCTCTCTCTCTCTCTCTCTCTCTCTCTCTCTCTCTCTCTCATTT
>JAUZNJ010031873.1:21670-39122 GCA_034780135.1 Jordanella pulchra | reverse complement strand
CATAATATCATAGCATAGTATACTATAACAGTATACTAGCTATTATACTATTCTATTAGCATAGAATAGTATAATATACTACAATATGGTGTAGTATTGTATAGTATATTATATACTTTAGCATAGCATATGTCTGTACATATAGTGGTGTAGTCTAATCTAATGTAGTATAGCATAGCGTAGTATAGCATAGCATAGTATAGTATATCATAGTGTGGTATAGAGTAATCTAGTATAGTATCATGTAGCATGGTCTGGTGTTATCTAATCCAGTATAGTATAGTATAACATAGTATTGAATTGTATAGTATTGTACAACATAGCTTAGAATAGCATAGAAGAGAAGAGTATTGCTTAGTGTAGCAAAGCAATCTGCTTATCAGAAAACCATATGGCTTATGATAAGGAACACAGCTGTCTCTATGAACAAACAAGAAAAAATACTTTCCAACATTTTGTTTGGACAATGTCCACCTAAGATTGATGCTGCCATTAATAATGGACTGCAACATTACTTATTTATTATAGTGAATCCTGACCCTTACAAAAGACTATTGAGATTGCTATTCAGTTTCTCAAAAGATAAAACATACATTCCATAGAACCTAAGAAAAATAATCCTCTTTCTGAGAAAGGGCAATGCTTTACATAAAAGTTTTCTTATTCTCCCACACAGAAAATACTGATAAATGTGTAAAAAACCGAAACACAACACACACACAGAAACTACCCACACGCCATGAACAAACTATCACCTACCACCCACAAGCCTGGAAAATATTAACCTTCTCATCTCTACTCACTTCTCCGTCTAACATCATGCCCCACGTTCATATGCCCTCACCCTGCACACTCTGAGGTGGTGTGTGAGCACAAAGATCCATGCATGCAAACAAGAAAAAGACATAGAGACACATGCAGCTAGCTGCAGATATCTCAGAAGAACTTCAGAGAATTCAGGGAGTGGGGAGTCATTTTGTTAAAGAGGACCAAACTGCAGGAAATGAGAATCATTGGCCCTCCCTTGTGACTGGATTAACAAGCTGTGCCTGAAATCAGTTGGAGGAAGAAAGAAAGAAAACAGAGAAAGTTCGCTGGAGAAAGAAATGTTTGAGCTGACTATAAATAGAATAGACCGGCGTTTGAAATGATACTGAAAGGCGTGCAGTCATTTATTATTCAGCTCATATTGCTCCATGTTTATCACAGAGAAGAGAAGAGACTTGACAACCGTGTTTTTAAATCCAAATTGCTATTCTGACATCAATAGGCTAAATACTGAAGATAGGAGACAGCGTACAGTAATGAAAATACATGCAGTGTTTAAGTGAAAGATTTCACACTTTCCTGCTTCTGCAATCCTAAACTCATGTATATTGTGCATATTAAATCTGTATATTAAATACTTAAAACTGTATATTAAACTGTATATTAAATACTTAAAACAAAAAGAAGACGTATTTCCTGTAACACCAATCAGCATTTCTTTGTCTAAGATACACCCTTAGATAATATGTTCAGTGCACTATTTCACCACAGGCAGCCAAAAGCCGTGCTTTATATCAAACCTCTTGGTTCTTTGAGAACCTTTTGGCTTAAGACTTTCTTCAGAGGCAGAGGCAGCATTTATGAGCAAAGCATTTAAGAAAGCAAACAATATATGCCAAGCATCTAGTGAAGAAGAAGCCCCCTTTCTTTCTTGCATTGACAAGATGCACGGGGCCTCATTCATAATTCAGACGCATCGCAGCGATATGAAGGGGAGGGGGGCATCTGTCTGCATTACGCCTGCGTTGCCTCCATGTTGCATCACCCTCCCGGGAGGTTCAGGTTTTTTTTTTTTTTTTTTTTTTTTTTTTTCGCTCATTTTTTGAGAGAGAGTTTAATACGCTCCCTATCAGTTGCGCCCAGGCTGTGGTCTAATTTCAGCAACAGATAAGAGCCTTTATTTGTCACCCAGCTCCTTGGGTCAGTCACGTAGCCCCAGAGTGCCTATGAAGCATGCCATCATGAAAGAAGCACTGGTTGGTCGGGATGCTGGTCTGTCTTATGTTTCTCGACTAGAAAGTGTCCAGTATCCTGTAACAACCCTTGGTGCTAACTACACAGTCTAGCAAATAGACAAAAGCTCTCTTTTTACACAAAGAGAGCAGCATCTGCCCATTACACACACACACACACACAGCTGTTTGCTGGTCTGCCTGACCCACTTTATATCTGAAGGCACTCCTAATAGAAGGGGCAAGCATAGTTTCTAGATCTGATTTGTATTTCTGCCCTGTCACTGGTAGATGGCACCAAAGGTGAGAGCAGCAGGGCCTTTGAAGAATGTTTCTATTCTTTGGATGCAGGCTAGTATTGCAAGTTTGCTCAAAGACAGAAAACAATCTGTTTGTTCCCTAGCAGTCAGTGCATTCTCAGGCCCACACACAACACAACACAACACAACAGAGAAGTTATGATGTACATAGGGTAGGTTTGCATGAATGCAAAGGGGTGGAGAGCGTGGTGTTCTGAACTGCAGCATGTGGTTTACACCCTTCTCTCTTGCACTATTCATGCTTAATAGGAAGGAAGTGATGAATCACGCTCACTTATTTGTGGTAGTAGTGAGCATTCAAGTACAGATAGGTCCTCTCTCCGTTTTACACTCAAATGCACATACTTTCTCTACCTCCCTCTAGCCCTCTCTCTCGAAATCACAGAGGACAGAACAGACAAAAAAAAACTCAGGGTTTTATCATTTTCTTCCTGAAAGAACTGTCTACAGTGGTTGAAGTCCATCAGAGAAGTGATGTTGGGTTTATTCAGGACAGGAAGTTTTTTTTTATTAATTTAATGTCTGTAACTTTGTATCAGTCATCACTAATGTCATTTGGTCCATTAAATCTGTGCAAATCTGGAACTCAGAGTTTGGCTTTCTGTTTGGTCTTATTTGTTCTGCAGTTCAAACAATAAATACAGGTTGCAGGATTGAATTTAAAAAAGAGGCCTCTTAAAGCACCTCATTCTAAATGCTATTGTGCTCACTCATACTTTATACTGTATAGGTGGTTGTGGGCATATGGCCTTTTATATGTCGACAGGAAACACCAGGGTGTGTGCTCTCTCCCTTTCTTGTCTCTAAACTGTACGACACAGGTTCACCAACCCAACCGTTATTTGAGGGTGTGGGGACATTTTCCATGCGGTTGAAGCGGTTTAGGCTTGCAACTATGCAATAAAATATGTGAAAATTACCCAGATGTGCTTCGCATGAAAACAAAAAGGTCTTTATGTGTGTATGTTCGTTGGGGGTGTACTTTAAAGCCTCCGAATATTTAACCGGCACAGAATCAAAACAACTGCATTTTTTCCCCTTTGTCACTCTTAAATCTTTCTCATCATCAAAATATATGTTTTGCAAGTCAGAGATAAGCAGTAAATACACAAAGCAGTTTTCAAATGATGATTGCATTTACTGAGTGCTTTAATATGAGTGTTCTTTTAAGTTGAGGTTTGTTGCTGCAATCAATAGACTCAGACATTCTGCTCCTAAAGGAGAATGTTCAGTCAAATATGTAGGGGTGTGGCCTAGTCAAAGTCTGGACCTAAAATAAATTAGTTGATCATACTAAAAGGTTGAGTGAAAACAGTTTTGCAATGGTGGGCCAAAACTCCTCCTTGGGGATATTACTGATTCCTTGGCAGTTTCAACAAATGGTCAATGGCAAAGCAAAGGAAGGAAAGGATTATGTTATACAAAGAACCAAGCTGGTTTAGGTAGCTTTCCCCGTTTAAGAATGAAATTATCATTTTAAATTTGCATCAAATTTAAACACTGTTCAATGATTTGGTGGTATTAGATTTCCCTTCTATTCAATAGTCCCAGCTTGGTCATCGTGTGTGCAATCTTGTCTGCCAAGGTCATCCTTTGATCATTATGAGTCCAAGTTTTTACCTGATTCTGTAGATCCAGCTGTTGATTCAGGTACCAACTGGTCTGGATGAATAATAATAAATCAGACAGTCTTCTACAATATGCATCATATTCCAGAAGACTCCTTCTTCAATTTGAAATGATAAATGTATGGGGATGTTGTTGCTGAGTTTTTAGTGTCTGGTTGAAACTAGTGTCTTCAGTGGAAACATAATAGGTAAATGTCCCCCAAAATACCCCCCCTACAGCAGTTACAAATAAAATACCCCAAAAAAGTCAATTAAGTTTCAGGTCAGAGAAATCTGTAAGGTGCCAATACTTTTCCCAGCACTGTTCACCCTGATAATTGAACACTTAGGGTTTAAACACAAGGCTGTAGTTCAAACAGAATGCACTTTTGTTTTGCTTTTTTCTGTGTCTCCTGCTTACACAATTTTGCTTGAAACTGGCATCTTCTTTCTGACTCAGCTCTCAACAGCATCATGATGAAGCCCCTTTATATTCTCTCTAGTCTTTTGTTCCATTCTGAATTTTACTTTCTCCAATAATCTACTTCTTGTAGCGGCATGCCTTCCAAAGGTTTAGTCATGGTTTAATATGGATGCAATTTACATGATTCTTTTTTACATTAAAAATGAATGAGGGATTTTTTTTCTCTGAAAGAAAAAATATAGTAAATTGTACAGAACCACTGAATCTTTGGAGATTAAATTTTTCATGTGAGCAGGTAGCAGCAGACTGTGGTAGAACTAAGCTCTGTTAGCCCACATTATGGCCCCTGACTGTTTTACAAGTGATAGAGAAGACTTGCTATTAACACCATGGGAGGTACAGGAAAATGTAATAACCTGCACTCAGATGACTTCTTTACTTCTTTGTCATATTTAAATGTTTTTGATTATCAAAACATAAAAAATAGACAAAAATAACTCAATGAAATACAAAAAGTGGTTCTGAAAATAAAATTCTGATTATCAAGGAAATTAAAGCTATCAAAACCAACCTGGCCCTATAGTGAAGAAAGAGTTCCTCCCTAAACCTGATCATTTTGTACCACCAGAGGCTACAGCTCTGATCAGCATTTTTCCATTAATATTGAGGAATTATTTCCAACTCCTTGTTACTAAATTGCCATAATTCCATAAATCTATTCAATTTGAGGGATGATATTTTGTATTTTGTGATCTTTTAGCATAGTTGATGGTTGTGTTAAACATATTTCTTCAGGTTGAGTAGTAATCAGACAGTGGCTAGAAAAACTCCCCTTAGTTTTATCAAAGAAATGAGCTTAATTCGAATTAATTTATGATTTAAAAATGGCGAGGATGATGACATAGTGTTTGATTTATTTATTTTTTTTAATCCATCTTTTAAAAACTGCCTTTTGTTTTCATGCAGGTCATCTTTTATGTAATATTAACATTTCTTAGACACTGATACCATAATGTAAAGGAGCACATATTTATCAAAGCCCTTTAATTGTGTGGCTGGTGCTTTGGTTTCAGAGAAATTATCCAAACGATATCTAATCCTCTTAGCTTTGTGTTGATCTTATTTTTAGATGTTTTTAAAATAAGTGTCGTTTTTTTACTCAGGGTGTCAATCAGCAGTATTTTTTTTAACCATAAAACCTGTTAGCTATGCAGTAGACTTGTATATATCCTGAGGTGGGTGCAAGTGAAACCGACATAAGCCTGCACGTTTATCCGCTATTGTCTGAGTGTGTGTGTGTTTGTGTTTAAATACAGGGAGTAAAGCCAATGTTCATCTCATGGATGTGGATCATGCACGTTTTCTGTGTGTGTTTGTTTGGGGTAAAATCCACTGTCTCTGAGGGTGTTAGCAGGGGTCATCTAAACCGGATCTGCAACAGAATCACTTGAGAGGCAGAGGCGTAATCTGTAGCTGGCTTTGTGCTCCCAGATTAAAATGATGTTTTGAACTCTTCTCGCAGCCACAATATGCTTCTGCCTCTCATCCCTGCCACTCAGTACGTATGTGTGACAGCAAATCCATCAGGCCGGGTTCAAGGAAAGGACACCTTCCTCGCAATTTAAGAAACGGAGAGCTTTAGCCCATTATCTGAGACGACACACGCGTGTTCTATTCATCAATTAATTTGCCATCAGCGTTGTGTGGCTGTAGTGTATCTTCTCTAACTGTTTGAGGGGAAACAGCTGCTAATCCTAATCCCCCCTTCCCCCCTTGGGATTCTGTCAAATCAGAGGACCTTTAAAAAGCTCTGGATGGCTGGTTTCAGGGCTGGTTGAGTAGCTTGCTGACTGGCAGGCTCTAAATAGGAGGATGGACCACACTTACCCAACGCTGTGACTGATATCCACTAGGCCTCCGGAAAGTATGTCGCTTGTTTGTACAAGCATGCACATACACACACCAGGAATGTCCACTGCTTCTTCACTGCCACCATCCAGCATAGAAAACAAAAAGCTTTACAGAAAATAAACATTTTTAAATAAAAAAGTTTCCAGGTGTTGCAGATGATATAGAAATACAAACCATCCTATGAAAGGGATTTAAGGGAATGTTTCCATTTACAGCTCGAGATGAAGCTGTGATTTTGCCAGAAAAACAAACAAAACCCATTTTAAATTCGACTTCATTTATACAGCTCTAAATTAATTTTTAAAAAGTGCAATATCAGCCAAAGATAACCAGAGTAAATCAAAATGAAAACTTCGATGCATTATTTAATTTAAACTAGGGTTAAAAATCCAATATAAACCCAGAATCAGATTAGTTGAATCACCCTGGTTGGTAACAACTATTATTAAGCTTCTGTGAATTTTGATCATGTGTATTTAACATCATTTGATCCACTATTCCAGACAGAATTGTTTTAATTCAGGCACATCATGGGGTTGAGAACACCAAGAGCTTTTTATGGTTAAGTCTAAAGCTAAGCTTTTACCCCCTTCATTTCCTTTTCATCTTGTTTTTTTGATCCAGACTAAGGTTTGCATGACGGCTTGTTTTAGATCATCTTTGCTGCATAATCAAAGTGTGTTTCAGTATGAGGTAACTACAGCAAAGTAACCAAGACTATGATGCAATCACTGCCATATTTCATGATTCTTTTGTTTGTTTGTTTGTTTTAATACGTTGTCAGTTTTATTCCACACGCACAGCTTCCAAATATAGACCTTTGTAACCTTCTAGTGGATGTTCTGTGACATTTTTATCCTACATTTGAAAAGATGCCTCCTTATAATCAGCTGGACTCCATTCCCCTCATACCAATAAAGATTAGATTAGTAGATTCTTTGTCCTTGAATTTCTGTTTTGCTAGAATACTTTTGATCAACAAATGAGTCATTAGAAATGAATAAATCAGTGAGAACCAAGAAAGACATTCAACACATTTTAAATGCTTAGTGGGATTTAGAGAAACCCTCTTATGTCAGCTAATGTCATGTCCTGTTATAATGATCTAGTAATCAACCCATGATCATTTGTTGAGTTTAAAATAAACCAAATTTTTAATATAATTAAAAATGTATATAGTTAATAGTAGTAAAATACAGAAAGAAAATCAAGCTTATTGCAAACATTCCCCACAAAGTTAGAAAACGATTAGTTATTTTTGATCTCAACAACCATTTATATGCCTAAAATAAAACCCTCGCAGGTAAAAAGTGCCTAATCTTTAGAATCAAAATGTGATATCCTATAAATAAAGGGTTTAATCAAACAATAATCCTACTGATTTATATATTTGGAAGCAAACTAAACAGAACGAGCAACAAAAATGAGAAGTTCATTACTTCCTCCTTTTACCTTCTATTTGGATAAACTGAACTCGCTGGTGTTAGGTCAATATCCTGTCTCACGCTCTCTACAGCAAGACTTTGAAAAAATGAAAAAGGCTTCAACCATTCCTTCTGTTTTAAATGAGAAGTGAAACCCATAAGCAATAAAAACCTACAGTAAATTGCTCACTCCAGTACACTTAAGGGTTTTGTTTCTTCAGTCTTAATTGCTTCTCTACCAAATGGAAGCTAATGTTAAAAGAAACCTTTAACAGATTCTGCGTTTGGTGGCAAATTCCAGAATCACTGACATATTTTGCTTTTATAACCCCCAGAAGATGTAAGGTTCTTTTTTAATTCTGAAAGTTTTAAGACATTAAGTTAATGTAAGGCCCCGGTAAGAACATGTTCTGCTGCATCTAAGCACTGTGAACCTATTCTTAGATTAATACAGAATTCCTGAAGAAATGAGGACGAATAACTTATGTCTCAGTGCCTTAAGCCTCCTGTGGTCTCTGTTCATAGTATTCTATTTGAAACACACAAACCAATAGGAAATCATCCAATCACATGCTAGTAATTCGGTGCATTTAATTACCTCCATGATTTACTGATGTTCAAGAAAAGCACCAGAATGAGGACAGAGGGATTTAAAAGACTTTAAATCTGGCTATAAATGTGGGTTACTTTGGTGCTGGGTAGGTAGAATGTGTTTTTCTTAATAGAGATAGTTTTAGTTTTTATGTTGTTTTTTTTTTGTTACTTATTTAGGTTGATTTATGCAGATGTATATCTTATCTTAGTTAGAACAGCATAGAATAATGTTCCCAAGAGGGTTTATATTAACCTTCACATCCAAATGCTTGTCTCAAAATGTCTGAACTGTTTTCTCTGACTCATACCTTACATCAAAGTGACCAAAGCCAATTATTGGCTGTGGTAATACAATTTTACTAAGAATACATCAGAATCAGACATACTTTAATAATCCCAGAGGGAAATTATGGATATTATATATATCTTTATCCTCTGATTTGGTTGGCATAATATGCATTGATAAAATTGGTTACTAATCTACTGGAAGACCAAAGATATATTGTTAGCCACCAAGTAAAATAAGTATCAAACACGCCACTATTTTTCTCAGTAAATGTATTTCTAGAGGTGCCACTGACATGACTTTTTTACCAGATGTTAGTAACAATCCACATGATCCACATATACAAAGAAATCAAACCACAGATGCCCAGAAATTAATTGATGTTTAATAATGTGGAATAGCACAGAAAAAAAGCATTGGACATGTGAAGAAAGGGAGGTGGAAAAAGGCATAGGAAGCCAAGACAGCAGCAGAAATCTCTCAGAAATTAGAAAGCCTTCCTGCCCCTTGTCAATGCAAATTAATATCAGCTGGTTCAGTCCAAAATGAAGGCCAATAAAAAGGTGTATCTGGTGTTGCACAAGAAACATCTCATGATGAGTAAAAGTAAAGAGCTTTCTCAAGACCATTGCAATCTTATTGTTGCAAATGATAATCATTGGTAACAGAAGTATTTCTAAACGTCTGAATGTTCCAGTGAGCCCTGATGGGGCCATAATCGAAGTGGAAAGAACATCATTTCACAATAAACAGGCCCCGACCAGGTGCTTCTCGCAAGATTTCGGAGGAAGAGTGAAAAGTATTATCAGATGAGTTGTCCAAGAGCCAAAGACCAGTTGTAAAGAGCTTCAGAAAGACCTGGAATTGACAGCTACAAGAGTTTCAATAGTTGAAGCTCGTTTAAAGATTGCTGCACAACATTTAGACAAGTCTGTGAAATACTGGGAGACTATAGTCTGGTCAGATGAGACCAAAACTGAAATCTTTGGAGGTCAAATGGCACTGGACATGACCCCAAAAACACCATAGCAACAGAGAAGTTTGAACATTATTAAAAAACACTTAATTTCTGGACATCTATGTGTTCTTTTGTATGTTTGGATTTCATGGATTGTTACCAACATCTGATGAAAATGTCATATCATTAGCAACTTTGGAAATATATTTACTGAGAAAAATGGTGGTGTGTTATTTTACCCACTGCAAACTCGTAAAAACGCAATCCCTTGAACATTCCTAATATGTGTCATGTTAGGGTTTTCTGGCACCTCTTTTTCTCCCTAAAGCAACATCTTCCTGATACACTGGAATCTGAAGTTAGCTTGACTTCAGAATAAACACTTATATCTGTCCTGTCCATCAGCCTTTCTCACATCAGTCATTTCAGATAATGACACTCGGTTGAGTGCACCAAAGACTCGAAGGCTCTATGGGGAGTTTTAGCAGACGCACTCGCATCTTTCTCCCTTGTTCTTCGTATAGAGGGATGAGACGGGGATGAGCAGCACGCGGGTAACTATCAGTTATCAGCACGAGGATTAGGGACTCTCATCAGGAGCCATATGCCTCATATTACCCTCACGATGACACTAGATGGAGAGGGAGAAGGCAATGAAGAGGAGGAGGAGGAGGAAGCTCGAGGGCTGGATTATACTGCTTCTGAAATTTCAGGGTATAAAGTCAGGTGGAGAACAGAGTGTGTCAAAGTAAAGTCTGATAAATGTGCAGACTTTAGGCTATGAATTTGGATTTTCAGTCATGTACGTAGAGATACGTGACAGTGCTGTGGTGGCTGTCATTGGAGCTCATATCTGTGGCCTGTTCCTCCTGAAGAAGTGGGATAGCTTGACTGCAGTAGCTGCATTTATGTTAAACCTCATACTGAAGTTCAATATGCTTCCTCCATCTTTATTTTTCTGCCTCTGGCACCGTATGTAGGCTCTCATTCTATACCATGGACACATATGGGCTCTTCATTGATCAAAAACAGAGAGTTTGGACTTGTGTGTGTGTGTGTGTGTGTTGAGGAAGAGGAGGGGTCATCAGTACAGTAAGTGTTTCCATGTGCTTCTCTCTCACACTGACTGACAAAACAAAGTTGGCATATCCATGTCAACAAAGTCTCTCCTTCTCACATGAAAAGAGAAGAGAGGCAGAGCTGGTGTGACTCATTCGGTGACTCAGGTCTTAAAGTAAAAAATATTGGGAAAAACATTTACGGTACAAACATTAAGTGTGGCTCCAACTCATGACGAGAAGCACTTTGATGGATTTCCATCAGCTTCATGGCGTCACCAGCTAAGCTTCGCACACACAGCTTTGGCTCTCCAAACATGTCCTTCTAAATTCCACTTCCTCATTTGCCGCAGTTCGCGTGCACCACAGCTAGGCTACTTCTGTGAATTCCAACATATTTAAAAAAGGAGAAACTACAGACAGTTACATTAGTCAGTGTTTAAATTTGTCCCTGAAAACTCTTTTTCTTTCATTTTAAGATTTTTAGGTGGAAGTTTAAAACTTTTCAGCAAAAAAAAAACAAAAAAAAAACAAAAGAACAAAGTTTCCAATGTTAGCCTTATCTCCCCCATTCCAGCTGCTCTTTTAATATAAAGTAGATATAAAATGTTACCTAAATAAATATTTTCTAAGGTCTAAAAATATTTTAACAATAATAAATCATTTAAAATCATTTAGAGCCTGCACAAAACTAATGTTCATACAAGGTGCAAAGTAACATGCAGATTCTAAAAACCAAACAGTGCAGATGTATGGGTGGAGGATGTGAAAAGAAAATATCACCCGCAAAGCAATTTATCAAACCTGAAAGTGATTGCAGGCACAGTTTTTGTGTCTATTTTTAGCATGTTTGAAAGTCAGGTGCAAACTCGCAGACAAACATTTCTGTGGTCATTGTGGGCACAAAGGAGGAGTTGGAACATTTATAGACAATGGGGAGAAAGTCTGTGCACATTAGAAATACATATTGACTCACAGAAATAACAATAGTAGAATAACATTAGTGGAGAAAAAGATATGCAGCACAAATAAATGCAGCGGGAAGCAGTTCTGTATGCCTTCCTAACTTGTTGTAAAAGCGATTTATTTTCCCATCATTGTTTCTTTTGGGTTTCATTTAAAACATAGTTATATTTGATCAAATTATGACAGAACTATGTTATTTTTATAAGATTTTTAGCACTTTAATATACTAGTTAAAAGTGTTAAACTGACATATGAATAATACTTGTCATCATTGTTATTTTTCAAATAATTATCACCATTACGTCCAACTCCATGGCTTAGAACTTCATCTTTCCTTGATGGTTACTCTGAATTTGCCAGCAGCAAACACAATTTGATCATGTTAATGGGCCAAAAAGAACCTGTTTGCACACTTAATTCTTGCACGTGAAGTTGTTGTAAACAGCCTGCAATATACCCCAACTTAATGTTCAAACAAAATGCAAAAAATTATTTCAGATTGAAAATAAAAAATGATGACATTGAATAAAATGGTTTCAATAGTGATCACATACTGTTAAGCTCATTTTTTTGTAAATCCTTTGAATTGAGAGAATATCTCAGCTATTTATTTTTTTTTGTGAAAACCAAAAGAAAAACACGAAAATAAAAACAAGTGGATTCCTTGGTTCATATGAATGAATATTTGAAGGGAGGAGCACTAGACTGTTTTTCTTATCACCACCATGCTTCATGGTAAAAATGGTCTTCTTTTAGTCATTTGTTGATGCTTTTGTGCCAAACACATGTCCAGTTAGAGTATAGCTCCATCAGAGCATAGCACAGGTTTTGAGAATCCATAGCCATATCTGGAAGTTTTGTTGGGAAGAGAGGACTCGTTTTTTGGTAACCAGAGAGTGTTATTTATGGCTTCTCCAAAGCTTTACTCACAAGTCTCTGTCCTTTTCGACAGTGTTGGAACAATATACTGTTTTTTTAGTGCCACTGTTCTCTCTCTCCCTCTCTCTGTCTCTTTCTCTCTCTCTATGTATATAAATATATATATATTGTTTTCCAGTTGCTAAATGTCTTCACTAAGCTATATGATGCACTGCTCTCCTGACAGACCTGAACAATGACATCCTTTGTTACTACAGTAAGCATAGGCCTACTAGAAGGGCTAAACTCTATTCAGCAGATTCAGTATAACTGATGCTGGGTTCGACCAAAGCTACAAGATAAACAATGAGTCAATAATGTCTTAGTTAAAAAACAGCTTCTGCAGGCAGGTCTTTCCTCCATTTTCAATATTTTGTTCCTTTAACAGTTTAAGTTCCAATTCACATCCATGAGAAACACATCCCCTGGTGCTTTAAAAACTGTCTCCATGGTTTAGATTTTATTTCACATAAATTTGGCCTTTTAAAAGAGGCGTGCTTACTTTTTTTACACCCATTGTAGATCTTTTGACGATTAAAATACATTCATATTAAGATCATTATCCTGGCAAGTAGGAGGGAGTTTTAAATCAGTGGTGGCTGCAGCAGACCACCATGAAGAGGAGGAGAGCAGTTAGCATGTAAAAAGATCATATGTGTGGGCACAGAGAAATGATATGCCTGTGGTCCTTGCTGGGCTCGTGTTAGTGTGTTGGAGGCAGAGCCTGACTTTATTCCTGCCCCTGTGTGTATATATACTGTGTGTATCTGTGAGCGTCCTGGTCCACACACATGTGGGGGTGTGCACTTTTTTTTTCTTTTTCCACAGGCTGTCACTCGTGCTGAGGCTGCTGAGTCTTTGGTAACTTACAGAGCTTGTGTGTGCATGCGTGTGTAGGCTTTTGTTTAATTTCTACTTCCTGTTTTATTCTTGGCCTAATCCAAACGCAACACAGCTGTGCAGTGAGCCAGAGAAAAAGGGCTCGGGGATGGGGTGGGGGTGGGATTGCAGGGTCCTTGTGAGTGCAGCCATGTTTTACAACTGCTACCAACAGATGGAAGGGGAAATGGGGTTACAAGCCGCAGCTTATCTTCTGTTTGTAGGCCAAACTGACCCACCGCCATCAACATCACCTCATATGGCCATAAGCCTGTGCTTAAATCTCTTTGCATTTTGGTGTCGGTGGATCTCTTACAAAGCGGCCTGATGCAGTGACCATGAATCAGGATTCATGTCTGAATCAGTGACATTATGCCTTTAAAGAGAATTAGTGATAAATCACTAAAAAGTACTCGAGTCATAAACAGGAAGAAATGTACCATAAAAGGCATTCGGTATACTGACCTATGGGGGTAACTAGAGCTAACTTAAACTAAACTAAGTATTATTATAGTTTAGTAGCTCTGACTGCATCAGACATTAAAGGAGGCTGAAGCCTCTGAGGATATTTTTGGTCACCTTCTATCCATCATGGAGTTTCCTAGTAAAAACTGGGTAGGCATTAGAAGGCTGGTTATAGTCCACTGGTTAGAGAACATTAGCGAATGAAAAGCAACTCAGAGATGAAATTATGTACAGATTCAAAGCAGGGACTGGTAAAAAAAAAAAAAAAACATTCCTGGCTTTGAACATCTCATCGTGTTCTGTTCCAGAAATAGAAAGAGTACAGCACAGCTGCAAACATAAAAAGACATTGGCTGTCCACCTAAACTGATAGACTGAGCATGGAGGGGATTATTAATCAGAGCAACCACAGGCCCATAAACTCTGGAGAATCTGTTAACAGCACAACTACTAGGTGAGTTCTCTACTAGTCGGATTTATTCAGAAGTGTAGCAAGATGAAAACTACCGTTGGAAAAAGGAAAACCCCCCAAAAACACTTCTGTTTGAATTTTGTGTTAGTCATTTATTGAAAATAGAAAGGATGTGGACCGAGGTGTTCAGGTCGGGTGAAAACAAAATGTTATTTATTTAAGCTACATGCAAATAGTGTTTGCACAACATCCTGAACATGCCATTCCTATGGTAAAGCAAGGTGGTGGCAGAATTATGCTATTGACGTGTTTTTCTTATGTGAGAACAGGGAAACCAATCAGGATGAATGGAGAGATAGAAAGACTGACTTTCTAACTGTACAATGTTTTCACTTCTTTCCTTGCTGCAGATTCTCCTAAATCTCCTACTGGGAGACAATAGAGGATTATTCTATTTTAAATTTCAGTCTGAACACATAAGACTAAAAGAGACACAAGTCAAAAGAATTTCAACTGCATTTGGAGTAAAATGTTAAATTTAGTTGGACTGAATACTCTTATATTCTGAAGGTTTTATTCTAAAGGAGCTTCTATTGGTTTCCTAAAAGTCCAAATCCAGCACTTTTTATTCTGTCGCTTGAAAATAAATCTGTAAGTATGAAGCAGTACATTCTTGTAAGGCATCGTAATACTTTTTGACTCATCAGCACAAATTTATCAATGATACATTTTTGGGTCTTGTTCAGACAAGGTCACTTGAGTAGTTTTGCTTTTTTGCTCCGTTTCAAAGCTTTGAGATCCTCTTCTTATCTCGTTTCCCTAATTGCACATCCTTACATTCCTCAGTGCCATCTTAGTCCCTGCTACTAGAGTCATAGGCGGAGAAAATGAAGGCAAAAACAAGAAGTGGGAAAGACGGTAAACATTTATTAGAGCCAGAAGGTCGTGCTTTAAGGCAGGACTTGGTGTTAAATACAACACCAGAGGTCTTAACAGGATCCGTTTTTGTATATCATTGTTTATGTTAGACTGGATATGAAAATAAGATGCTTCACTGTAGTTCAATTCACTTAAATCTATAATATCCACCAACATCGGAGCCACAGACAGGAGATCAAATGAGCGGAGGAGCCACAAGATAGACAAATGAGTTCAGCTGGCCTCAAAGAAATTTGCATTTTCTGTCAGGGTCTTGTGAAAATATCTACGGTTAGAAAGAGCTCCGAGTTTGGACATTTTATGCCAATATGTAAATCAAATGCAGATGGACCATTCACTGAGGTTGCTCGTAGCAACAGAAATAAACTTTTAGTTGTAATCTTTTTAAATTGAGGTCTTTTGGGGAAACGTTTATGGGAATTTTATCAAGAACTAAATATGAAATCGCTTCTCTCACAGGTTGAACTCTGGAAAAAAGGTCAAATATTTAGCATAACTTTTGTTAGTCTGCATTATTCTCTTCATCTGGTTGAAAATTTTATCTTACCTGTTTGCTATTTAATCAGAGAAACAACAAAAAGTACAGCAGCAGAATATTTAGCCTGGAGTGATCATATTAGCATCAAAGGTCTGGATGTGAGCAGGGAGCTAATCAAACTTTCATAGCTTCACATGACTATATAACTTCAATAAAGCAGTTTCCATTTAGCACTTTGAATTTGACTCTCTTTTACCCCACCTTGGCGTAGAGCTGTACTATCTCAGTGCTTATGATGTACAAAACGAAGTAATTCAAAGGTAACTTGTTGCTACCCCATAATTTAATGGCGCCCTGGGCAGGAAGCCCAAAGGCTCATATGAAATAAAACTCAATAAAATAATTTCCCCATTATCTGCTTCTGTTTTGTTTCATTACATATTTTCATGGTCACTATGTGTATGTGACAAAAAAAAGTTTAAACATTTGTTGCATTTCATGAAACATAAAAGATGTTGGAGGAATGAAAGGTTTAAAACTTCTGCTGTGGAGTTTGTGTGCATGTGATGAAGAACCCGGCCTCTCCCTCCCTCAGCACATTTATTATTAATCTACCAGTCTTACCCTCCTCCTCAGTTCAGCCAATTACAGACGGGCCCCTGTGACTCGCTGTCCGTCTCATTTGACACTATGTTGGTTGCCTTTGATGTCTCTATCATCTTTAAACGGACAGAGCCTTAATAGAGCCAGAGGGCGTTATTGGGTGGTGGTGGGATTATGTGCCAGCAGCCCCAAGGGGTCGAACATCTTTTTTTATGTCTATGTTTAATTCATCATTTATTTTATTATCAGAAGGCTTTGGGCCGTTCTGCCTCCAGGGTCTTGCTCTCCCATCACAGACATGATAGTAAATCCTGTTAGTCTCTCATTCGGCTGCAAGCAGAGCTGGTTTGCCTACCCTGAGGCCTCT
This sequence comes from Jordanella pulchra, assembly GCA_034780135.1. Lineage (NCBI taxonomy): Eukaryota > Metazoa > Chordata > Actinopteri > Cyprinodontiformes > Cyprinodontidae > Jordanella > Jordanella pulchra. The sequence continues at coordinate 22,513 of JAUZNJ010031873.1, read as the reverse complement.
CCTCCCTCCTGGGCTGGATAGACTTTCTTTCCTTTTCCCCTCTTTCCACAAAGAGATTGCCTCAATTAACCAGCAGGGGCCACTTTGCATGCAATCCTCATGGTTTAGCATGAGGTCAAGTTTCTTTCAGCTCAAAAATTAGATTCAAATTAGAAAAAAAAAAAAAAAAAAAAAAAATGGCAGCTCAAGTACAGATTAGCAACACAGACAAAAGAGGCCCTTCAGTTGAACTTTTAATAACAATCCCCCCATTAGTCCTCCACCTATGGTCCAAACTATTTGCAGCCGTGACCTTTTAAAGCAGGAAGTTACCGTTAGCGCGCCTGGAACAGCTGCGTCGACAACCTGCTTTACAGCATATTTCCCCTCACCAAGACCAACGCCGGCGTTCGTTTTCCTCCCAGACTTAATGCGCATGCTCCAACTTAGCCACATTTTAACTATGAAGTCTTGGGTTTCATTCCCTTGGGACAGACAACCTTTTTTATTTTCTGAAAGGAGAGAATATTAGATAAACCTTTTTGCCGAGCATGACTGAAAGCACTCGGGAACCCCACGCAGAAGACGCATCTCAAAGCTGGATTCTGTAAGAAATGACAACATTGCATACATTTATTTGGGATGGACTCAGATTCCAGTACATGCAAGGAAAAAAAATAAAATAAAAAATAATGTAGTGTTGACATTACTGCAAACACTTTCCGGTCTCCCTGCTGTTTTGTGTATTATATTTTTATTATCTTAGGATAAAAAAACATTAACAATTACATGGGATGCCTTGTTCTGCATAATTTAACGTATACACAGTGGGAACAGGAATGGCAATGCTTTGAACGTCATCCC
>JAUZNJ010031873.1:0-17435 GCA_034780135.1 Jordanella pulchra | reverse complement strand
CCCCCCCCCCCCCCCCCCCCCCCCCCCCCCCCCCCCCCCCCCCCCCAGAGCGGCGTTATGGTCTGGTTCAAACAGCTTGAGATAACCCCTCACACTTCCTTTGGCCTCATAAGAACATTGTTCTTTAGGATTTAGCTTGATGGAAAAATGTGCAGCTTTAAAGCCAGATCTCTATAAAAGCTCCCAGGTAAAGTTCTGAAGCAACAGATGTTAAAAGCATCTAAACAAGATGTTGACCTTGTTTTAAGCAGCAGAGGAAAGAAATAATCAATATAAAGTGTGAACATAAAGGAGCATAATTTGACCCACGGTTGATTTTATTTATTTTTAAATCTGTGGTTCACAGGACATCGGGGGATGACCCGCTCTGCTCCTCTGCAGCTCTACTGAATCTCTCTCTTCCTGTTCTCAGCAGCAGGCCCACCTACGTCCTACTTTAGAGCTGAATCTGAACACGAACTCGACTCACTGCAGGTGCCCCCGCTGAACATGGGGAGGGTCTCGAAGACCATCTTGTGAAACAGCAGCGCCACCGGTTTGTACTCCAGCTGGTTCTTTAGCAGGTAGTTGTAATAGTAGACGTATCTTCGCTGGCTCGGGATGGTGACCCCCTGCAACACAGAACATAATGATAAACATTTCAATAAGCAACCTCCATCTCCAAGTAAACACCTTCAAATGGCTCCAATATTTGCAATGGTTGGTCACACCGAACGCTATTCCAGTGGCAAAGTCACCACATTCAAATGCTGCGGTTCACTTTATAGCAGATAGGATAGCGGGAGGCTAGCTCCACTCCTGCGGCTTCGCGGCGCCATCGAATCGGAGGAGCTTGGACGAGCTATAGGCGCTTCCAACGCACTGCGGGGCTTCTGAACGCACCTCTACATACAGAAACATAAAAATCGATCTGCTTGCTTGAATCGTGTTCGGTGCAAACGCACCATTAGAAAACAAACGTCTACATAAAAGACACCAGGAGGGAAAATAAGATCAAGAGAAAAAGGAGGAATACAGGGCAAAAGGCAAAGAGGGAGTCAAGAAATAAGGACATAAGGAAGGAAAAGGGGAAACACTGGAGGAGCAAGGAGATAGGAAACAATGGCTGGAAAAGAGGGTGGTAGAAGACTATTAAGGAAAGGAGACGAAGGTAGCAAGGAAGGACGGAGACGGCATAATGATGGACGATAAATTAGAAAGGATGCAAGAAAGGAAGCGCAGGGAACATTTGCATATTTTCATCAGATTTCATACGTCTTCCAGGCTCCTGCTCTCACCTTCCTGTCCCGTGTCCTGACTTCTCCGTAGAAGTCGAGGGCATCCTGGGCCTCTGTGAACTTGCCCCGATGGAGGAGATAGGCGCAGATCATGACTCCGGTGCGGCCCTTTCCGGCCTTGCAGTGGATGGCTGCCACGTGATTGTCATCCTCGCTGAGCCACTGGTCCAGGTCTTCGCAAAACGGCTTAATCAGCTCCAGCTGAGGGGGGTTGTGGTCTTCAAAGGGGTACTGTGCAACTGATGCGTGACCAGCCCGAGAAACAAAGGAAAACAGGCAAGCAAAGAATGAGGAGCGTGAGAAAAGTCACCATTTTGACAGCTTCGAAAAATTTAAAGATGATCAGATAAAGGCGGCCTACCTCTGCAGTTAAATTTGGCAGCGTCGTAGTGTCTTTCTGCGCAGCTGAAAAGGGAAGAGGCAAATTGCAGTTAGCCGCCGCACAGAGGAAGTTTCTAAGTAAACACAAATTAGATGAGATTCAAACAGCAGAGGAGCACTCACAGGTTGTAGATTTTGTAATGGTTTTTATGCTTTGAATCCAAAAACCTGTGCAAAGAAAAATATAATAAACTGAAATTCAAATCAGTAAATAAAAGACAAGAAATAAGGAGTGAACCATCGCTTACCGTACTACATCATCTATATTGTTTCTGTACACCCCTTCAAGTCTCTCTGCTGGAAAGCCCATAGCAATGATGTTTGGGTAGATATCTGTTCATCATGAGTTAAGAAAGAAATACACCAACAGAAATGCATGAACCCCCCCCCCCCAGACAAGCTCTTAACATGAATACAAAGATGCAGCAGGCCTTATTAAAGTTTCAGTCAATGTCAATTTGAGGTTATCGCTGCCGTTATGGAAAGATGGGAACACAGAAAGGGCCTTGATGGGTGAGTGTATTTGCATCTCGTGGCAGATGGCCTTGACAGTGAGAGGCAGAGAGGACAGGAGCAACAGTACTCCTGCCACAGCCAGGCCCCACATGTGGGAGCACACAGAGTCTCCGCTCCTTGACCTGCAATCTATTTATAGAGCGCAGAAGTTATATCGGGACGAGTTCAAATGTGCGGCTTATCAGTTTAGAGGACTCGTTTGAATATCTGTTAGACCGGGAGCGGGCATCGTGACGTCACATGGAGATTCAAACAGACACGCTTTGTATAACGGCTGGAAAGTTCCAGCACAGCTACAGATTAAAACAAGATTCTGTTTGCCATTTTTATGCATCTCACCTGCAGGATCTACAAGTGGGACCAATTCTTAGGTGACGGGCAACAATTGTGACGAATTGAAAGGAGAAATTCGGTTAGCATGCATGTCTTCTGAGCCAGACTGCAACCAAAGCCTGTAGGATTTCACACTGTAACCGCTAGCTAAAGGGGCACCATCTCTTACACCCTCTGTAGCGAGGTGTCAAAACGGCACAAATGGAATATGCTTCAATCGGATGCATCTCCTTGGATTTTAATCCGGTCCGAACAATTTCACACACACTTAGCTGCTGGTGCGCAAATCAACAAGGACAGCACATTTCATTGTTCAATCAGCAGACATGCAGGTTGGGAGAACAGGAACTAAAGGTCAACTGTATGTCAGGTGAAACATACAGAACTAATGGTGCACGAGTCAAAGAAAGGCAAATGGAGAAACCTGATAAATATAAACATGGGCTGGGGAAAGATTTTCAGGAATCTTGTGTAAAAAAAAAAAAAAAAAAAAAAAAAAAAAAAAAAAAAAAAAAAAAAAAAAAAATCAAAACTTCTACAGGATTTGCTTAAACTGTACGATAAAAAGCCATTACCTTTATTTAAAAGACGGAAAATCAACTGCAAAAATGAACACCTTCAACAAATCTGGAAATATCTTACTTTCAATTGCAGTCATAGAAACAACTTTCTCCAACAAATTATATATAAAATTTAATTCAGTTTACTTCAAAATCACATCATCTCAGGGCATTTTACAGAAACAACTCAATCAGATTGGTTCAAAGTTTACTGAGAAAAACCAGCAGATTGCACCAAACCATTGACTCTTCAGCAATGCCTCTTAGTGCAGAAATATAAATACTGAGTTCTGATTTCGATGCAAACGTTGACACCAAAGCATTCTGCACCAATACTCATAATAGTTTAGGTTTACGCGCTGGAAGCCATGCAGAGGTTGCCTCTTCCTCTATGGACATGGTGACAGGCTGGCAACGCGTACAGAATGATCAAACCGTGGGCGAGCCAAGTATCACCTACAGGCTGGGAGGACTTAAACCTGGAGCTATCACCATTTATGCATAAACAACACTACAATTAGTACCATTCGAAATAACTTGCTCAGTTTGCAAAATAAAACTATCATCAGCTGCACATTAAGAATATGTTCCCAGACCAGGCGACTGTGACCTGAATCCATCTTATTTCCCCCCCCATATGCGACCCATATTTAACTTGTTTCAAGGCAGTCCTAGTTGCCCAATTCCTATCTTTTCACCTCCAAAAATTATTCAAATTCTGCCAAATACACTAGATATCGATCAGATAGTTTTCAAACCATCTGCAGTCTAAACAGTCATCATGTGGCATTTTACTCAACTTTCACATCCTTGCCCCGACTGACTACACATCCACACACACAGCAGTCACTGCTGGACTAAAGGCCACTAAAAATAGAAATGATGTCAGCCATGTTAACCATAAAAAAAAAATAAAAAAAAGTTCAGTCAGACTACCTGCTACAGTCGTTCAAATCAGCCATACCTTAATAATGGCGAGTAGTGACCAACCAATGCAAACTAAACTACCGACAATTTTCTGGCATCTTGTTGATCCATGGAAACACAATAATAAAAACAATCTGCAATTAATTAAACTGTAATTAAAAAAAAAACACAAAAAATTGATATAAATTGCAAAAAGGAAAAACTACATGCTTAAATATATTTGCATACCTCCCAGACATTACCATAAAGCTCAATAAAGATGTTTATCTAGTAATATTCTCTAATCCTGTAAATAAATGCTTCAAAGACCCAATTAAGGTCGAGATTCACATTTAATGGATACTCCAGCCTTCACTGCTAAGAACAAAACCCAAAACTCCCAGGAGAGCCTCGGTCAAAGGCATAGGGGGCTTGGTTTCTTCAGCTGGGAAGAAATGCCTACACAGGACCCCAATGTAAGCTTCAATGTTTAAAAAAAATAAATAAAAAAATCTGCTACTTAAAGCCGGCCCTGCCTGAGCTCCATCCATATAACAAATCCACAACTTCAAGCAACGACAAGGAGGGGTGGGTAAAGGGGAAGCGAAGAACCAAGGGAGGAGGAGGAGGGGAGGACAGGAAAGGGGGCAAAGCACAGAGAGGAAGAGTTGGAGTGGGAGTAGTAAAAGAAAAAAAAAAAAAGACAAAAAAAAAGGAGAGATGGTGAGTTGAGAGGGCTGAAAAGATGGATAGAGAGAGAGAGAGAACTGGAGAGCTCACTCAGACAGCAACGCTGATACAAGATCACCGGCAACTCTATTTTAAGGGCAATTCCCAGAACTGTGATACTGCATTACATAACTGCAGAGAGAGTCCGTATTGTTTTTAGAGGCAATGCAAAAAAAAAAAAAAAGATAAAATGCAGCAACTACAAAGTATCCACATCTGAACAAGAGGGAGACCTCAATCAAAAGTCACTGTAGGCAGAATCTACCCCCCCCACTAACACCTGCATCAGTGCACTGGCAACCACACCGCAGCGTCTTGTCACCCCCAAAAAACACAGCTTTTGTTTTACCATATTATGAAACCGGGTGATAAGACGTCTGACCTCATGCAGCGATGTATGGTAACATACATCACAAAGTTAGCAGCTGAATCGAGGAAACAGGAAATCACACAAAACTAGATGTAATAATCAGCTGGTGGGAAAAAAAAAAATCTAAAATCTGATTTTTCTTTTTTTTTTTTTAATGGGATAAAAAAAGAACCTGCATGGTTTCATAAAAACATCATGAGAGCAAATCATTTGATGTATTTTTTCGCTTTGAAGCACCACCAAGGATGATCTTCTAAGACCTTCATTTACTGATGGATTTAAAACTTAACCAAAGAATCTGAAGCATAGTTTTTAAAAGGGCTGCAAGTCCTAAAGGAGGGAAAAAAATAAATCAAAACTGCATCTGGCAGGTTGGACTTTGTAAAGCTCAACCAGGCATCAGCCAAGGAAACCCTGATCACTGCATCTCTGGTAAAAACAAGCAAAGTATCCCTGCTGTTCTCAAGCCAGAAACAAAGTGATGGGTTAGAAAACAGGAGGCCTTTTTAAAGCTGGATTTACCAAACTTTTCTGCATGCATTTCGACTTTTAAAGTAAAAATTGAAAAAAGAGAAATAAAACTCCTTATGACCAAAATCGCACATTTCCCAAAATGTAGCAGTAAAACTTCATAAACTGTACTAAAATTAAATCTGGGTTAAAATGAGATCTTTCTAACTCCTAGGTGTGATATCTTGACATCTGATCATAAGATGATCTACTGAACTTCAACCATGACCTCCAATGTCACACATTAAAATGATGCAGCCTGCAATATGGACCAAATCAGCTGTTAATCTGGTTTCAAGTTTACAGAGAACCAGATTACCTGGTTCCTCAAAGAACTCCAACCTCCTGAAGCACACAGAAGTATGCATTTGATCATAAATAAATTAAAAACAAATGGGTGGATCATGATGATTTACTGAACTTTCATTTCCTAGACAGCTCCCATCTCATTAATTGGAGCCACTCCGCCATAATAAACCAGAAGAACAAGTAATGCAGAGATGCATGAATTCTGCAACTGCTCCAAGCTGCAACCCTAAAGAATCGAGCGTTAAATTAGTTGATAAAAAAAAATATCTAAATAAAAATCGGACAATCGGCAGACTTCTCAACTAACTGGTGTTCTTGGTAAATCAAACATGAGAGAGATTGCAGCATGTAATAATCCCTGTGACATTTATGCTTGCTGCTCTGACAGATCCAGCGTCTTTCCAACATGCTGGGTGACAGCGAAGCAACTAGCCCACAGCTAACTTAGGTAGCAAGGAAGCTCACCGACCTCACGTTCCTCCGCTGACGTTTTTTGGCCCCGTTTCTGCAAATACATACAACAAAGCCTCAATACAAACCAATGGCACCCAACACTGTGGAGACCATGGAAGGATACACGTTAAGTCCAAGTCGAAACCATCCTCCTGGTATCTCCTTTTGTTCCGACTGACCATTTCTTTTATAATCGCAGCCATTGTAGCAGGTGATACAAGATGAGTTTATATGGGGAGGGGGGAGGTGAAACAGGTTTAGATAGTATTGTTGCTCAGGTCGCTAACGTCGCATTCAGTCCTCTCGGTAGCTGACTGCTGTGTTTTGCAGGTCCTCGCACAGAGCAGTGGCTGTCGGTGGGATTAGAAAGGCTTCCTCTGGATCATAAAGACGGGCCTTGCTCCGTTCTTCGGCGCAGGCCCGACTTTCCCAATCCTGCGATTCGTCGTGCACACGCTCCCGGTTAAAATACATGCAGTTATCCTCGGGGAAAACTTGTAAGATTTCCGACGTGTTCCGAGCGATGAGGTTAGAGAACTCACCGGCTCTCAAAACCAGTATCCAGTCACTGAGACGTAGCCAGCTAGTGTGGCTAATGCTACCTCCTTTTTCGATCCAAAAACCTCCTAACGATTCAACATTGTCATCGACTGATTGCCAAGAACACATTTGAGAAAAAAAAAATTAAAAGTGACAGGCTCCACCTCAGATGTATATAGACTATACAACGATCATAAATCCGCCCGAACTGATTTGACAGTTTCGTCCCGGTGAATCATCTTCTTTTCTCGCTCCAGCTGAACTCTCAGGCTCCCATCATGGCCTCCAACCGAAGGAAAAAAAGAAGCTAGAGCAGGCTAGCATTTTACAACGTGTAGTCTGCCGCCGAGGCGATATAGTTCCAACAAATAATTGAAACTCAGAGAGTTCTAAATGACCTAATGTCATTTTTTTTATAAATTTACAATCCCTTTAAGAATAATTTATTTAAATTTGTAACATAAAAAAAGGCTTAAAGGGTTATTTGTCTGTACCTTTGGCGGAAGGATAAAAGTGTATCTGCAGTTCAGTCCCTTCTGTCAAAATGGTCACGTGTGAGTGTAATTAGGGAAGTTTCCAACATAATGTCACTTCTTGTGGCTTTAACTGTCATTTTACACGTTAAAAAATATGTCACGGTATCTAGTAAATCAAAAGGACATTTTCTGTATTTGCACACCTCAAAACATTTTTTGCCTCTATTGTGGGGAGCCCTCGATGAACTGCATTGTCAAAATCTGTGCTATTTTAGTACTGTTACCTTTTTTTTTTGCTATTTTATTTCAATTTTACTACTAACTTTATTTGTGTATGTATGTATTTTTATATTGTAGCAACCACTTGGTTTGGTCGAGTAAAGTTTAAATACAAAGAAAATTGGAATTTTAAATCCATATTGGATTTAAAATACTGACACATATTGTTCTTTGACTTTATAGGAACTACGTTCATAGTATATCTTTAGGAATAATAATAAAAAAAAAGATTTATGATTTTATACCCACAGCTAATGCTTCTACAAAACCATTGCAGGGTTTTAACTTGACGCAAATTGCTTCAGACCAAGACTAATGCTAGCATTTTACTCTGGATTTGTCTTGTTGTGAATTCGACCTATAACAAGTTTCATTGCAGCTCCATAGCAGTTGTTTCTATGCAAATCAAAAATACACTTCATAAGAACCGTGCTCTACTTTGAAAGTCAAAAAATATAGTTACTGGTTCACATACAGCTTTTTAACCACAACGTGCAAATGACATGACATAGAGACACCGAAAAATGTGAGAGAAACTACATTCTGTTTTTTACTGCTGACATAAAGCAATTACCATGTATCAGGAACTAAGTTCTGTCGGGGACTAAATGTCTTTCTATGCTGTACAATAAAATCTAGGAACTAAGTTCTGTTAGGGATTCCACTGACATTCTCATTTCAGCATGGGGAATACCATGACTGATTCTTAGAAGCCTCATCATTTATGTATAACAGTTGTTCAAACTATTCATGTCTCTGTTTATTTTAAATACAATCCAAATTTCCAAATAAAAAGATGTATGCTAGCTAGGTGACTTTCATACATGAGTCAGGTTCCATTAGTTTGAAGACAAAAAGGAACAAAATGATCCTAACAAGAAATCCAAAACATTTGAAGCAAGTGGTACTTCTTAAAGAGCTCCAACACCACACATTAACCCTAAATACACACTTCTGTATTTAACACATGTAATTCAATCTCAGACAGAAAGAGGAACAGGTTCTATATCTCATAATAGTGTATATAAATATTTGCTTTCAATTTTATATTTCTGGCTTGTCTTGTGAAAAAAAAATGTCAAAAGGTCAAACTAACACATTTAATACAGTTGATGTCATGAACTGAAAACGACACAATGTGTGAAAAAAAAACTTTTGAAAGAAAATGTGGATGAACTTAACACGATGAAAGTCGTTATGGGATGGATCCAGTCTGAAGATTTCACAAAGGGTTGTCAATGCACGTCAGCAGATTAGTTGGAAAGGTAAAAGGGGTTGAGTTGAGCATCATAGATTAAATAATTTGGTTCAATGTAAAGCTGTTTATGAGTCATCCTATTACAGGGAACATCAGCTCATCACTTATGTAGTAGAAAGGAGCCTACCTGACAGTTTAATTGGCCCAGCAGCAAGTGTTTTAATTTAAAGGCATCTGTGTTTGTTTTTTTTCTTTTTACAAACATGGATTAAATTCATCAGGACATCAATGTGTTTAAATGTTGAAGCAGCTGCTCTGAGTGCACTGGTTGAGTTTTAACCTTAAAGCAAAACCTGTGCTCTTCCAACAATTTTATTCCACCATTTACCAGCAGATGGCAGCATTGCACCTTTTCTTTTCCAGGCCTTTAATCAATACAACTTTGATCCAACTTTAAGCTTGCTTTTTGTGCAGGCAAACATTATAGGAAAGCTTGTTGTACCAAGACAGTTCAAGACTCATTTATGATAAGGGACAAAAGACTGCACTATTAATGACTGAGTAAGGGTTCATGGAAATATTTTATTTTTTATTGCATCATCTCAAACAACTTCTTTGATTACACCAATACTTTTATCACATGAATACACAAGTTCACATGCTAATGCTGTTCAAGCCTCAGAGGAACTACAGTTAAACACCAGCAAGACTGGATAGTTACAGTTTTTAAAGATATGACAGGAGAAAGGCACTTTTCACATTATAAAAACAACCATACATGTAAGACTGGCTGGCATAGTGTGCAGTGATAAAACCAAATGTAGATCATAACAAACATCTTAACATGTCACCAAATGTAGAATCTATGAAAAAAAAATCCAGTTTCCTTCAGAGATGTAAATAGTAAAACATAATTTAGAGTTCTAGGCACACACTTCTGAACCTATATGAAAGAGCCTTGGGTTATTTTTAATGTATTAAAATACATAGTATAAGTTAATATGCATTTAAAAACATAATGGGTTTAAGAACTGGTACGCGTTCATAGGAATGTAAATATCTTTTCACTTTTATAAATGTCTGAATAAAACAAACAAAATGACTTTGCAAGAATATCTCATTGTTTATATAAAACCCCTCCTAGCTAAAATATCCCCATAAGGAAAGAGTGTGCAATATATTTTTACCCAGTTTAAGAGTTAAACAAATTTGAGTGTGGAACAAGAAAGGATTAGTTGCTCTTCTGAATAGATGAGTAGTACTCCACCAAGACCTTCCAGGCTTTGGGGGCCATGAAGCCATCGGGGGGGTTATTCCCACTCCGAGCCAAGTTCCTCATCTTGGTTCCAGAGATGAACTCGAAATCTGCATGACTGAGGGATTGAAGAACCCCAGTAAGAATAAACATGTCATTAGAAATCAGAGTTATGGGATTAGAAATGAAAACTGACGGATGGTTGGACTCATCTCTAAATATTGGTTCACAGTTACAGTTGAACTTTTTACATTTTCTGACAAATTGGAGCCACATGTTTACATGTATGTTCAAACTATTTGATCTGGCAGACAAGGTGACACATGATTTGCTAAGTAGAAGAACCGTTTTACAAATAGAAATAACTCATAGCACATGTTTTTACCCCCTTTTAATCCCGAACCCTTAAATAAAATCCAGTGCAACCAACTGCCTAAAGACACTTAATAAATGAAAACTAGGAGAACAAACAGCATCATAAAGACAAAGGAATACAGCACACAAGCCAGAGATTGTGTCATTAATCACAATCCCATGCTAGGAACATGTCATGGAGCACTGTTCACTGCAAGCCTTGCTAAACATAGCCGTCTGCCTTTAACAGCTGGCAAAAAGGCAAAGAGCGGTATCAAACTGAGGGACACGAGCTACAGAACATACCAGTTTAGGCTGCTTAATGCTAGCTACTTAAAGTGATTACATACACAATAAACCCTGAATACACCGACTCAACAGTTAGAGATATCAGTCATTACAATTAGAGATGCACTGATCCAGTTTTTTCAGATCCAATCCGATATCCAAGTTAACTGTTAAATGAATGAATCATATATCTTGCCATGTGAGTGAAAGCTTTAGCCTTGACGCAAACATGGTTTAAATTAAAGGTAGAACATTAAAACAGAAATGAATGGACCTTATTTTATTTAACAGATAAGCAGCAAAATGAAAGAAATAAACAGTTCAATGTAAAGTGAACTGGGCTGGATCTCCAACATCCGATTTCCAATCGCAGATACCTGATACAGCTGATAAGTCAACACAGGAGAGGATATTGATCCAGGTATCCGATCAGTGCATCTCTAATTATATGTGAGCTGAATAATATGCATGCACAGCCGATGACTTTACTTCAGAGCAGGTTTCTCATGTGTTTTCTCTGTGAGTTGCTATGGTTAGAAGCAAATTTAGTTATGCGGGATTTCTACATAGCTGTTACATATAGAAAAGCCCAAAATGAAAGCTGAGTTGGTACTAATGGAATGATTGGGAACAAAATAAATAAATGTACAGAACATTTTTAAAAATACTTAAATATGACATTGTTCTTTATCTCATCTTGCTGAGCTTGAGCTGAGAATCGCTGTTTTGCAACTTTTAGACATAATCCTATTTCTAAATACTTTAAAACAGCCAGTGACAAATCAAGATGCACACATGCTAATGAGCCATTGAATGGATTTAGCAGTGCTGGGATAGAGATGCATCTAACAGGACATTGGCCCTCAAGGAATTTATTTAAAGAACTCTCTTCTTTACAGTATTGATTCAGGATTGAAGCATAAGCTTTGAAAAGAAGAACAAAGATCATGCACCATTGTTCTTCCATTTATGCACTAATTATGCACTAATTTATACCTGATCTGAAAGATATAATCTTAATAAAATGAATCAAGTTGGAGATAAATTCATTTTAAAATGGGACAAAGGTCAAGGGGTGAACATTTCTCACCATTCGGGGCTGTAAAAGTCCATTGCCTTCTTGGTCTTGTTGTAGGCAGCAACTCTGAAGGGGATGATCTCCACTGAGGTGAGACCAGGGGCCATGGTGAGGACCTTTCCTCCATGTGTGGGTTCATACAGATCCTCCTTCTTCGTAGGATGAGGCATGCCAGCTGGGTCTCGACCAACAATGTAAAAGTTTGCTCCGGCAATCATTCTGGCTCTGCAGTGCCATTGCACCTGGATGACATCCAAACTTATACTCAGCCTCACATGGTTTTACTGACTGATAATAACTGCTGGCTGCTCCTTACCTCTGTAGGTCCAGCGTACATCATGGGTGAGGGGAAGATAGCCACAATGGTGTTGGATGGATCCAGAATGCCCTCCTCCAGGACGGCAGCGTGCTGCTTCATCCTCCAACTCAGAGGCACGTCGTCATCTTTGGTCCAACCCCCGAGAGGGTGGAGTAGGAGAACAGGGTTTTTGTAACCTCGCTCCAAGAGACGCCGCTTAGTGTCCTGCATAAGGAGGGCATGGCCGTTGTGGACTGGATTGCGCAGCTGGAATGCGAAGATTGCATCTAAAGCGAAAAACAAAAAAATATATAAATTGTAGATCGTAAAAGCTGCAAAATGAGTTGTTGCAAAACCATTTAAAGAAAATATTCAAAGTCACAGCAGACAAGCTCATCATGCCTTTCAAGCGACTCATGTGGATTGCATAGTCATACGTTTAGCTTTATATTGCCTTTGGGTTAGGGTTATAGGCCTGCTTTTCCTTTACCATGAAAACATCCACACAGTAAAAAAACAGGTGTTAAAAATTCAGTCAACCTCCTTTACTCTAAATAGAGTATTTACAACTATACTGAGTGTAAATCTGCTCCAGCCATGCAGTGTAACGTTTACTCTGCATAGTGTCAATTACCCACCAGTCTCTGAGAAATCCTGATTTTGACACTAGAATTAGTAAAAGGACCTCTGGAAAGTTGACACTGGCTATAGAGTAAATTTTGGGACCAAACGTTATTTGAAACAGAGTTATATTGAACTATGTAGGTGTTAAAAGTAACACTTTGTTTTTTACTGTGCAGATAAATTAAGTAAACCCAGGAAAACTCACTGTAGCTTCTTGGTTACGGTTACAAAGGATGCAGTTAAACATGCTTTAAAAGTTAGAAACCATCATTTTAATATTCATTTTAAATGTTTATTACTGGGCACCAAATATGATGAAAATACTTGATAAAGTAAAAAAATAAATATACATTGTTTTCAGGTGCAATTAAATAAGTTATTAATTTAACAGTCCGACATATTATCTCCAAAATACTTTCTTACTGGTTGAATTATTCCATCAATTAATTCTGGGTACAGCTTTATGCAAATGTCACGATGATAGAGTGAAATAGGACAGGTAGTTGTCATAGTTTGATAATGCAGAACCTCACACATCAGAAGTGATCGTGCATCTTTAAATTTACCATTTCACTTTTTGATCTGTTCCTTTGTTTTTCTGGAAGAAAAGGAAACAAACTTGGATTTCTGAAATTAAAGAAGGTTTGTGAAATTCCTTTCACACAAAGCCTTGCAGAAAAAAAAACAAAAAAAACCTGTTTGTGTTCACTCTCCATATTGGAAAGCAACCGTTACTTAGTGCTGTTTATTTTCTCTCAGAACTCAGTGCTCCAGAGAGTCCAAGTTAATGGTTCTTTAAAACTCTGAAAATGCAAGAATAATTTTAAAAAGTATTTCAGGGACAACTTTATAAAAACTGATCAGAGTAGAAATAATTTCTTTACATGAATTCTTTTTTTAAAAAGAGATTTTTTAAAAGTTTAATTCAATCTTACTCAAATTAGAGGTTAGATTTCTAACAAGTGTTAGATAATTTCCAAGCAACAAAGGATTATTTTTAGGTCACCAGGGTCGATAAAATGGTCCCCATGTACAGTTTTTAAGAGTCTGGGGTTTGCTAGCAATGAAATACAAGTTCTTTTTGGATCACTGACGTAGAACCCATTACAATAAGAATTTCCAACCTGCTTGCATGTCTTTGAACTTCTGTTTGAGCTCCTTAGGAGTGAGACGGTACTGATCCAGTCCGTCGTTCCATTTGATTCGCTCAAACACCTCCAGGTCACCTCCCACCAGCCAGTCACCTCCTTCCATAACCATCTGCATGATGAAAACACAATCAAAGTAAAGCGCAGAACAACCACTGCTGCCTCACTGGGAGAAAGTCTCCAGGTTGAATAATGACTCTTGTGTAACTTGTATGTTATTTCTATGAAAACAACCCAAAAAAATCAGAAAACTTGCATGTTGGGTGAACAGGTGATTTTAAAATTATCCTGGAGTTGACACATACAGTGCTGGTAGAAGGCATTTCCTCTGAGTTTTTCTTAGATTTCTCAGTTTGACAATATTTAAATGTTTGAGATCAAACAATTTTTGATATTGGATCCTAATAAAACTAATGTATTTTTTAAATGATGATTTAATATATGAAGACATAAAGCTACTATGGCTTTAAATTAAGAGTATAATCTCTTCTCTTTTTAGGTCACAACCTGACCAAGAAACCGTTATCCACAAATGGAGAAAATATGTAACAGTGGTAATTGAAACCAGGAGAATCCAGTCTATCAAAACTTCTCGTTCACTAAAACAACAACATTTAAAGCCCCACCGACCTCTTTTGCTTCATTTATGATTCAACAATAAGAAACAGACCAAACCCACCAACTTTGGGAGATTTCCAGCTATTGGTTCATGAGACGCAACAGGAACTGAAGCATCTTTGTGTTACGCAGCAGGATGTTCTGAGAGAACAGCTGGCCCCAAACCCTCCATGTTGATGCGAAACACTTGACTTAAGGTCGTTGTTGTTGTTTAGGATTGCAGAACCAGATTAGATATAGGAGTTAGCTCCTTTTCCAACAGCGGCATGTTGTTTGAGGTATCTCTAAAATAAAGGTTTACATTCTGCATCACCTCAGCCTATATCTCTCTAATTTTAACCTGTCCTTGAAGATCTGAAACATTTATCTCTGTGAGATCTAAAACTACCACTGACTGCACCTTGTAGCAGCACAAAGAGGATAGCTGCTCTCTGATCACCTTAATGTACGGGTGCTCTGGACATGTGGTGCCCCACTGTCTGGCGCAGCGCTCCTCCTTGCGGTGTGCGTAGAACTCGGGGTTCCTGAGGATAGCCACCCGAGTGCCCTGGTACTCCAGAGCTATGGCTGCACTGCCATCCAACTCCTGCTTGGTCTCAGTGCTCACAGGCAGCACGATGGGGACGGACATGTTGATGGCCCCGTCTGAAATGGAAAGGAAACACAGGGAGGAGGAGATCAGTTTCATTAAGCCTACTCCCAGCTCCCTAAAACCTGTAGAATGAATAAAAAGCAGCTGTTCTGTGAAGACCTTGAGTGTTTATTAGAGTACATTAATGCATAAAAAGAAGGAGATGCAAACAAATACTCCAGATAAACAGGTGTATGTGACTTTTAGGCACTTTTTGGGCTAACCTCATGGCATTACACAATGGTCGTTGTGTTTTATTGACATATCGAAGAGTGCAACAGATGTAGCTTGACTTTAACTCTGACGTGTTTCTAATTTTAAAGTATGTTATTAAGAACCAATTGGCATTTAAAAGGACAGATGAGATGAACTGTATTAATGCAAACCTCCATATCTTGAGCAGAAGCAATGAAGCAAATATCTATGTCTTCTTTTTTGTTACTACAAAAATAAAATAACACATTTATTATAATAATTTTAACTAATAGGTCGATTTTTGTTTTATTTGAGTTTGTATAAACTGACTATTATACATTTGTAAGCGCATGTGATGCTGTTTCTTTGCCCCTAATACAATGAAGATGAATAAAAATGATAGAAGGGTTATTTCTCACCATCTAGCAGGTTACCAAAGTGCAGGACCTGGAGGAACTCTCTTTCCCTCATGAAGCCCTTCAAAGGACTCGCCCATCCTTCAGCTAAGACCTGCACCCATTGGAGATCCAGCTGAGGAGGGAGAACAGTTCATCATCAACATCATAAAAAGACACAAACCCAGAACCATCTGTACAGGAAGTCCAGGAAAAATGGCCTAAAAGAAGCTGTCACCTTGGTAATGCTGATGGTGGGCAGGATGCTTGCATCTGCAATAGCAAGATTCAGCTTGTTCTCTGGAACAAAGAGCTCAGTCACTTCTTCCATGATTTCGCTTGGTACAATGTTCTACGGACAGTGGAAATAAATCATTTATCAGTTTACAGTACAGGGCAATAATGGTTTTTCTTTGTTTGAACACGGTTTTAGAACATTTAGGGATTTTTTTTAAGACATATCTCATGAACTACACATTCATCATAAAATCAACAGTTCTAGATAGAAAAAAGGAGCTGACATGACAAACAAAAGACTTATTTCTCTTTATATCACATTCTTATTGACCTCTAAACACGTTTTGCTTTAAAATGGTTTTAGTTCAGCAGACCAACAGGAGTACCAAGCCAACTTCCAAAGTATCAGTTTTTTTGTCTCTTCCCTACTAATAAACGTTCTTGAATTTAATATCATAATGCTGCAGTGTGGCTCAATTCTAAGGTATATTGAGAACTGTGGTAGATCTACTACCTGTTTATTTTTAAAGCACGTTCATATAATAGTCCTTAATCTTGCTTACCATCAGTATTGAGTTAATGAGCCTAATGCTTTGAAAATTTAATTTCCTCTGACAACTAACCACCAGTCCTGGTCCACTCAACGTTATCAACACCCAGCTAATCCCTTCCATAAACCTAATGCTCACTGAGATGTTTTTGTAGTTTTAAAGAAGTTCAATTTCAAGGGTTTAATCCAGAGTTTTTCTTTATTTTATTACAATAGTACAACATGACAAATGAGACTTTCTCTATATAATGCTGCAAAACATCCTTAAAGAAGCTTTTAATCATTATTTCTTTAGATATCTTGATATATGTTGCTTTTTTTGTTTGCCTATAGTGCTGCAGTACCTTTAACACAGTGAGAGTTAATGCACATAAAAAGATAAAACAGCCTTCTTGCTATCACCCTTCACTCCAGTCTGTTATCCCTTTAAATAAAAACATTTGGAACCTAGATCATATCCACTTATTGCCTTCTTCATGTCTTTATATGCATATAAATAAATTATTAGTAACACCGTCATAGAATTAAACCACTGTCCGTGTTACCAGGTAACAAACTTTTACCATGACTGTTTGGATGTAACATAATCAAGATAACAATCAGGCAACCAGAAAAACCAGAATACCACTTTATTATGGGAACTGTCAAGACACCAAAACCGCAGTCCAAGCGTGAGGTATTAATGCCACCTGCCTGATATTTCTAAAGATATTTTCTTGATGAGTAAAATATTGTTGCCATACAACTTGTTTTAAGAAGCACAACGTACTCTTACATTTGATGTTTAGAGTTTTAGATTCAAGACAGAAATGTTTATCCCTGTAAAACTGCATAGCTAGATTGCTCACAATGGTATACAACCCCTGGCAAAAAGTATGGAATCACCAGTCTTGGATGAGCACTCATTCAGACATTTCATGCTGTAAA
>JAUZNJ010031872.1:0-13987 GCA_034780135.1 Jordanella pulchra | reverse complement strand
AGCAAAATGGGCATAAGTCTGCCAAGTAACAGCTGTACAACTACTCGAACCGCTTGGTCAAGCAGCAGAAAACATAACAGGACTAGCCACCGTTAGCCTAGACGGTACAAACAACCAAACAAAAGAACAAAGTTGTAGTCACGCAGTGCCACCATAAGGGGTTGTGAACACAACGCTGTTACAAATATTACATAAACAAACAGGATCGTTACCCGCGATGTTAACGAACACATGTAATTCCTGAATAATGTGGTGGTTGGAAACACAACAACAACACTATGGCGGCTAGCTTACCGGCGACAGGCTCGTGTACAGGCGGGTTGCGGCTCTCCAAAGCTCTGGAAACCTGGGGTCGGCACCCCAGAACTCCATCGAGGACCTCGAAGTACGGCGGTGTGTTCTCGGGTCGCCCGGCACCGCTACGCGAGAACTCTCTTTTAAAATCCCTGTACTCCTTTTTCACCTTCTTCAGCTTGTTTATCAGCTCATCCTGGGTCCCGGAAAATCCTGCTTCGGCCAACAGCTGCACTAGCTCCCCGTACAGCTTTTCCTTGCGGGTGCTGGACTCAAGCTTGGCCTGAAACTCAGGAGAAGCCCAAATAACTAGCAGTTGTTTTGTTTCATCAACAGACCACTGCACGCTCTTAGCAGCCATGTCTCCCCAGGTAGTTGTTTGTTATGATGCCGGTTCATCTTCCTTCCTTCCTTTTGTTTACCTTTTTTTTCCCGCGCTGACCGCCCACAAGTGACGTGACTGCTGACTAATCGGTTCCCTCTCCAGCACCAGGTATTCCACGGTTCCAGCAGAGCACCGAAGGTCTTGCTCAAGCACCGTGCTTGTGTAATCGAAAACTGCGCAACCCGTGCTGAAACAGGTTCCGGCACCAGAACCGACACGGAGCCGCTGCAATGGAAAAGTCCCCAGACTGTAGATTTCTGGTTCTGGCTTCATAAACTTAAGGTAGGACTGATTGCAGGTCTGAACACAGAACCTGACCCGGGTATTTCTGCAGAATCAGCAGGGTCCTGAACATTCAATGCTCCAGGTGGGCCTGAAGTAGAGCCAGACCCAATTAGATCAGGAGCAGCGTCTCAGAGCTGTAGAGACCTGCTGCAGCTCATACAGATCAAAGTGTTTAAAGGTTCTGAACTCAGAGATTCTCAGGTCTGGAGGTTCCGGACTTTATGAGCAGCAGATATGTTCTTGTCATTTAAAGACCAAATAAAGGCCTGTTTTAATATCAGAACCATCAGGAGAAACATCACAGAACCTACAAACCTTGCTTTCTAAACACTGGTTCTAATAAAAACTGGAGAAATGTTGAGGAACTGGCAACAGCTTTGGTTCTGGTTCTGATCATAGTTGGAGCTTCCTTGGTCGAGCGGAACTGTCCTATGGTTTATTAAAAAGCGGATCCATAAAATTCTACAAAGAGGAAGAATTAACTGACTGAGTGGTTCTGAACTCATGCTGGACCTCTGCTCCAGCTGGACTCCTTCAGTCTGTTTCTTTAGAGCAGGTTCTGATCCAGTCACTGAGTGGATCACGGGGTTCTGTCTACCAAAGTATTCTACCAGGTCATCATTAGAACCATGAAATGTAGAGCAATGAATTGAACAGCTAAAAAACAGATTCAGAAGGTTCAGTCAACCAGTACAACGGTCCATTCAAAGACCAGTACTCAGCCAAACAAGACGGATGTTTTATTGTGGATGAAGCAGTGAGACGTGAGGCAGTGGATAATGGGATAGAAGAACCCCAGAAATACCAGGCTCTGCTCACATGGACCTTTAGAAGGTTCAGGAGTCAGACAGGGTGTTACACCACCCAGATTTTCATGACTCACTATGACATCATCAGCTGGATGACATTGCGCTTTATTTCAAAACAGGATAAGTTGGTACAACAGCATGAATACTAAACCCAAACAGACCCAGATGTTTCTGCAGTCCAGGTTCTGGTCTTAACCCCTGATGGATTAACTTTGCATAAAGATGAAAGGTTCTCCTTTAGGTTCTGCTTCTCGCTTACAGTTTATTAACCCAACTCATAGACTGAGACCCAGTCCAGTCTCTCCTCTCCCTCCTTCTCCATCTGGTCCCGTACACCTGTGCTGGGGAGGTCCGTCTCACTCTGGTCCGATTCCTCATTCTCAGGAGGTTCTGCAGCTGTCTCTCCTTCAGGAGTTGCTGAATACGTTTGTTCTGTGTCCGTTCATGGAAAGGCAGCATTCGTGGAACAAAGAGGTTCTGCTGGTCTCTGGTAGTGGTGCTGTCCGTTCCGACGATCTGGTACTGGACTTCATTCACAGAGTTGTTCTCCTTCTTTGAGACTGGTTCTGAAGGTGGTGCTGGTGATGGTGTAGCAGTGACAATGTTTTGATTAGCTGTGGAGAACTCTGTGAGATGCAATGTTTTTATTGGTTCCTGTGTTTGGTTTGGATCAGCTGTAACCAAGGACACTAGGGGGGGGTTCCTGTTTAATGAATACACTGGAGATGTTTGGATTGAACATCTTGTAGGTGTAACTGTAGTAGCGGCTGTAGTCACAGTGGTTGTAAGGACAGCAGCTGTGGTAGTTGGAAGAAGAGACGAGGTCTCGGACAGCAGCAGTTCATCGTCATACATCAGAAACTCGCTGTACTCCTCGTAGTCGAAGTCGGAACTGCTCCTGCTGGTGGGGGATGGTGTGTTGATGACATCACTGCTGACATCACTAACCGGTGAGGTAGCTATGGTTGCCGATATCATCTCGGTCACCTCCCAGGAGCTACAAGAAAGAATTACAGAGTTCAACAGAATTGCATAGTTCAATTACCAGAGGACTGGTAATGGTTACACCAGAACTTTCTTCCTACATGGTAGACCCACTGGCTGCATCCATCCAGGCTGATGTCACATAGTAATCAGTGTTGCTGAATATTATTGGGGGTTTGCTGTTTATGACACAAAGCATCGTCTTGATTGCACTCATTGTTTTGGAACAGATATCGGGGGTGGTTGAGGTGGTGAGCCCTCTTAGGAACTCAGATTTTCTCCAGGGAGACTTCAACACAGTGAGACCAGTCAGACCCCCAGTCCAATAACAAACCCGCTTCATTACTGGACTTCTGTTCAAGCCATGGATGGTCCATAATGATCATCATGTTTAGGCATAAGGATGTCCGTTGGTGCACCCCGACACCCTAGGCCAGAGGTCAACGATTGACTTAGTAGCCATATCTTTTGACCTTCAGACGCATGGCTTGGACATTCGGCTGAGGAGAGGGGAGGAGCTGTCCACCAATCACCACATGGTGGTGAGCTGGAGGAGGAGGAGGCCGGATAGACTTGGCAGGACCAAGCAAGCAGTGAGGGTCTGCTGGGAACATCTGGTGGAGCCCTCGGTCAACTCTCACCTCCAGGAGCTTCTCCCTGGGGCTGGAGACGTGGAGTCTTAGTCTTCCTCCGCCCATAGCTGTGGCTGTAAGGTCTGCAGTGATGGACACCGGCAGTAAGAGATACTGTCAAGCTAAGAGGGAGTCCTGTGGAGCCTGGTTAGGTTCTGGGACTCCTGATGGCAGCAAGCAGTCAATGTGAGGCCTAACGTGCCACTATCCGGGTAATTGCAGAGGCAGAAACTCAGGCCTGGACTAACTTGGAGAGACCATGGAGAAAGACTGTGAGTTGCCCTGTGAGTTCTGGCAAAATCCAGCGGGGGAACCTGTACTTTGCAAACAGTGAAAGTGGGGAGTTGCTGATCCTGACTGAGGAGATTGTTGGAAGATGGAAGAGATACCCTGAGGATCTCCTCAACTGGGATGATGGGTTTTAAGTGGTGGAAGCAGAGACTGGGGGGTTCAGCAGCCAAGCTGAAGTAACCAAGGTTGTGTAAAAACTTCACGCTGGATGAGGTCTGCTTTGAGTACCTCAGGTCTCTGGATGTTGTTGGGCATTGTTGCCAACATGCTTCTTCAGCATCACGTGGAGGTAAGAGACGGCAACCCTGGGTTGGCAGACGGGAGAGGTTCCCCTCCATTAGAAGTTGGACCAGAGGGTGAGAGGGCCTATGCCACGTTCCTGGAGAAGAGTCCAGCTGATGGTCAAACGTCGGCTTTGGAAGAGGATGGTTCTGGTTCTGGCCGTGGAACAGCTGAGCACCCTCTGCAGCTCCAGGGTTCATTGGAGTTTACCCAATCAGTCCACATGTGTTTTGTGGACCTTTAGAAGGCATTTGATTGCATTACTTGTAGTCCCCTGTGGGGAGGGCTCCATGACTATAGAGTCAGGGGTCCTTTACCGGGGCCATCTGGTCTCTATACAAATGGAGCAGGAGTCTGGTCCAGATTGGCAGCATTAATCTGATGCTGCTGCATGTTGGACTCTGTCAGGGCTGCCCTCTGGTACCGGTCCTGTTCAGAACCTTTATGGACAGGATTTCTAGGAGCAGCCAGGGCTGGAGGGGGTCTGGTTTGGGGACCAGTGGATTTTGTCTGTCTGCTGGCTCACAGCGATGAGTATCAGCTCCTATAGCTCCTGGAGGATGTTGGGCTGAGACTACCGCTCCTGTATTTGTCATCTACTTTAATGCGTTCGTGTAGCTTCGCCACTCTTCGCTATCTTTGCACGCAGATACGCATACCCATCAGCCCCATTACCCACTTCTCACATCTCCTCCTACTTCTCTGCTATCAACTCTTGGTTCACTGCAAACTTTCCTAAACTGAATTCTGATAATACATAACTTCTTTCTCTTCTTCAGTTTAAGGTTACCCATATCCCCCCCATATTGGTCCAAACCACTCCATATTCACCCCACCTCACTCTCTCAGGTCGTCCTCTTTGTCCCCTCCACTCCCCTAAAGATCATACCAGAGCTTTTCCCTCTTCTGCTTCTGACATCATCCATGTTGACTCCCTCCACAGTTGAAACACTGCTTCAAAAAATATATTTTTAAAACTCTCTACTCTCTATAACAGTTTTATTTTCTATTGTTTTAGCTTATTGATGCCTTGTTGTTCCTTTCATCTTCATCTTGGACCAAAAACACAAACAATTTGCAGCTGTTAGTGATCCGACTCTGACCTGTTTGTGGGACTCAAGTTGCTGACGTTCATCTGGCTGCAGGACTTGCAGCACATCCTCCTATACCCGGGGATGGAACAGTACCGACTCAGTGCCTCCATCCGACAAAACACAGAGCGGTCACCGCGGCAACGCTGTCCTGAAGAGACACAGGTAGTCATTAAACCTGCTTACACATCAGATCCACATCTTTTATCTTCAGTGAAACAGAGAAGTTCAACAAAACCATCAGAGACCTTCAAAGTGTCCCACAGTCCCTAACCTAACTCAGATCAGAGTGACAGAGCCAAACTCAGCGCCTCCTAAAACTAACACTCAACTACAGAGGAAAGGCTTCAGAGGTCCAGGTGGATGTTTTAATGGTTCTGACTGGTTTTGTTGTTGGCTTATTGAGGACAGACCAGTTAGAGTTGCTCAGATAATTGAATATTTAGGGATAAATAGAAGCTGGAAACAAAGAAGGGAGCTGGAGGTTTTACTGGGCGACGGCTGTGGAGCTGGGAAGTTTGGGTTGGATCTGGAGAGCCACAGGATGATGGCGTTCTTCTGATCTCCTGTGGAAGAAACACCGAGACACATAAAACGTTTCCTGTTGGCTCCTGCAAATAAATGTCCCGATTGGTGGATGCCTACCGCTGCAGGGTGGAGCGTGACAAAGACGCGTTTCTATTGGCTGAGGATCACTGCAGTTTCCAGTTAATCCCTCAGGATTCAAACAGGCAACCTGGCGGTCCTGAGTCCCGTTTCCACAAGACGCTGAACACTGCACTCAGAAACAGAATAACTGGACTGTAAAAGGACCGCCTGGCTACATCGAATTACCCTCCAGACATAGTCCAGACATAGTCCAAGGAAGCAGTCAACAGGAAGCATAGAAGCATAGACGCATAGACGCAGCAAACACAAAGAAGAAAAACAGAAAAAAGGAAGTAGAAAACATGAAACAGGAAAAGAGAAGCTCACAGCATTCAGATTTGAAGCTAATCTGTACGATTTGCTCCAGTCTGCATCCTGCCACACCTCTCTGATCCAGCCTGGGTTCTCCTGTGGTTCTGCTCTTTAAAAAGTCCTCCACACACAACAGAACTTGATGTTTTGACTGTAGATGTCCCAGTAGGGACCCAGACTCTGATATCTGGTTCTGTGCCATGAACTATGAGACCGGTCTGAGCGTTTGGATCAGTCGGCCGCCCTCTGATTAACGTTCTCAAGTTCTGATCTTCAGAGACTCCAAATAAAGCTACACTGCATTGCAATCATATTGATGCGAGTGAAATGTTTGATGTTTGGTCCCGCCCATTAAATGAGCTGATTAAATGTTCAACAGGAAATTTAGGATTGGTCATAACAGAAAGAAGAGGTTTGACGCCATGTAGTCAGAAGGTTAATACAAAAACCAAAGACCAACAAATACACCATTCTTCTACCTTCATTGTAACTTATTTAACTTCACAGAAATCTAGTTTCTGAACATTTCTGGACACTGATTCCTGGAACCGAGGCCCCCGACTGTCTATGAACAATACAGCCGCCAGCTGAGCTTTGCAGCTTTACTGCAGTGCTTCTAGTGGCAAAACAAAGTATTGCAAAGACTTAAAAAAATGAGCTTTTAAATCTTTCTTCACTTGCCCGTATGTTCACTAAGGGAACACACGGGAAGAAAATGTCTTTTAAACAACCTCTAAACAGCTGATAAAATCCTCTGATTTCCTCCATATGTTGGGAAACAGAAGCCTGTGATATGACCTGCCTGAGCTGGACCGCTTCCTGCTGTGATCCTGGCCTCGTCCTGTTGAGCCATAAGGGGATGATGCTCTGGATGGACGACATGTCTGCTGGTATTTCTGGCGGCCCTAAGTGTTACCATCAGTTTTGTCTCTCTCTCCATCATCTTCCATCTCTGCACTTCATTGAACTGGCAGCAGGCATTTTGCACCTGATTTTTAAACATGCTAAATATAGATGCAGGGACAGCATTGCCTTCTGCTCCAGGCTGGATAAATCACATTGTGGTTGATAAGTCATAATTATTCACATATTCTGCTCCCAGTATTTTACACGTTCTGATGATGAACATGTGGTATATATATCTATGGACATCCTGCACAGCTCCTACTATTTGTCTGTTGCCTCTGATGTGCTCTAGCTGCGTCTAGTTAGTACATCAGCTCTGCGTACTACAAAGTTTCTACATGTATTTGTACAGGCAGAACTGTAGTAAATCTGGGCCTTTTATGTTAGACCTAAAACACAGAACAGAAATGGTGGAAAATAAGCTTGGAGATAAAGTGAAATCAGATCTACAGGAGAGAAGACCGAGGCTGTAAAGGTGAAAGCAGCTCAAGAAAGAAATGGGATTCTCAGTGGAATGAAGGAAGAAAAAGCAAGTAAAATAAAATCTTTTAGTCTTAGGAAGGAAGCTAGAGAGAATCAGATCAGATGTATGCCACCAGTCAGCTACTCCCAGATGCCTGTAGCCATGTCCTTACAGGGGTCCAAGGCCCGGTCCTCCAGGAGGCGGGGCAGGGGAACCTGTTGCATGTCTGCTTGGACTCTGGCCGGTTGTCACCACACAGTTTGCTGTTCACGGAGCTCTGCTGCCTCCCGCTGCTGGACTCCTGCTGGCAGCTCACCCAGCGCCGCTGCCAGCCAGTCAGACCACAGGAGGCGCTGCAGGCTTCCCAGTCTCCAGTCACCCACCTAGTGGTTGAAAAAGTCAGGCCATTAAAGGAATCTGACAGTGGAGAATTGCAGCTGGTCTCCATAGCAGCCTGCAGTCGTTACCGTGGAGATCTGCAGCTTTCGGTGTTGCACTTGCGGCTGATAGGTCGAGGTTTGTTGATGTGGGAGCAGAACATCCTCTCAACCATTTTCCCGTCAACCTTCCTTCTGCAGCCAAACCGGGTGTACTGGGTCCCTGCATCACAGTTGGACAGTGAGTCCCTCAGAGGAGGGCTTCTGGTGCCTGTTAGTGATTTAGCTGCACATACCTCCACCGCAGGGTTTGGAACAGTGGGACCACCTCTTCAGGGCCCACTCGTAGACAACCGCTTCTTCCTGAACCAGGTTGGACTCAAGAGAAGAACGGATATGATCCTGAATGATGTACTTATAGGACACCGTCACCTTGGAGTTCAGGTGGGAGCGTACCTGAAGAACAACAGGAAGGACAGGGTTAGCTAGAGAGCTTCTATCCAAAGAGATTCTTAAGCGATGTCTCCTCTGCTGGTGACTGACCATTAGTGTGACGCCATACTTCAGCGGCCCAGTGGTCTGGAGGGTCTCCTGCTCACCAGTCTTGTTGTATTTCCAGACCACCCCCTTTTCAATCAGCACCCGGCTCTCAGGAATCTCATGTTCATCATTGAGGAAGAAATGATCCGTCTCCTGGTTCTTTACAGCTGCGACATAAAACTCTGAGTCTAGTTTGTTATTGAAGCAATGATGCAGACAAGTTCTTAGTTTCTTCCGTTGTCTCACCGAGAACATGAGGGGTTCCTCTGAACTCCTGGATCACCAGATGTCTGGCCCCTTTGGGAACCTCCAGCATCTTCAGGTAACCTAAAGCAGAGGATCAGCCGTCAGACAATATTCAGACATTAATGAAGAACCAACTGTGATTCTGTCATGACATTATGACCACAGACTTCATTTAAGCTCACAATGTTTATTATCCTGTCCAGGGGAGATGCTGAGAAACTAGTCCATGAATTTGTTTCCTAGAGTTTCTAAAGTAGAATGGGGGGCAGATCTTTTAGTTCTCAGGCTCCTTTCCTGTGGAACCAACGACCAGTTTTAGTCCGTGAGGCAGACACCCTGTCTACTTTAAGGCTAGGCTTCAAAGTTAAACTTTAGGCCCAGTCTAGTTCAATTTAGTTGAAATACCAAATCCTGCAGAATTGGACAATAAAAGTAGAATGAAGCAAGTGAGGAAATGAGGCCCCTGTGTCCTCCAGCAGCCTAGGCCGATAGGAGTGTCACCACCAGGGGGCACTAGAAGACAAGGATTACAACACAAAATAAACTCCACTTGCATCAGATTTCTCAGTCTGGTTCTTATTCTTTGACCTACTTATTTCCTCTAGTAGAATCTTTGCAAAATCATCTTTTTAAAGACAAAAAATTCTCCTCTTATGCCATTCTCCCATCTTGTTTTTTTTCTAATAGATAAGAAATCACAAAAAGCACTACTTGGGCATGGGGTGGCCCTTTGCACCCTGCGGATAGCCAATCAGAGACCAGCATGATGCACGCTCATTTGGCCGTCCCCAGGTGGGCCTAGAAAGCTTTAGGGTGGATGAGAGAAAGTCCCCAGAACAATTTCAGTCCTGGCTATCAGGGCTGAGCAGTTACACCTGTGGCAGCTCCAAATTATGGATATTGCTACACCTGGGAGGAGCACCATGTATTCATGGCTTACCCAGTGGTTAATCGCCAGATTCTTGAAAGTCGTCCAAGTGATTCGCCCAGCCAGCAGTCCTAGTCTTGACCTCCTGATCTCGACCTGTCTTCTCCTGTCTGCCCGCCTTTCATTAAATGGATGATATTGTCATTTTCTCCAAGGAGCTTATCATTCATCAGCAACACATCCGCTCAGTACTTCTTATCCTGTTTCAAAGTTAGTCATATGTTAAGGTGGAGAAAATGTAACTATGATGTTGGTGACTGTGAATTATTAGCGGTTAAACTAGGTCAGGAAAAGTGGAAACACTTGTTGGAAGCAGCCAAGGCACCATTCCAGGTGCGGATGGACCACAAGAACTTGAAGTCGACCAAACACTGAACCGTCTGCAAGCAAGGTGGGCTTTACTTTACAGCTGTTTCAGCTGTCTATCCCACAAACCAGCGTCCAAACACATCAAGCTGGAAGCTTCGTCTCAAATGGAGGAACCTGGATGTAACTTTCAGACAAATGGTGAAGCGGACTACATCCTCCTGTAGGTGACCCCTCCTAACTCATGAAGGAGCAACTGCAGAATGTCTAAGCAAACAGAGAATATCAGAAGCAACAGTTTTGTAGAAAATCAAACCACACAAAGCCGCCTCCTCCTGACCTCTGGCTTTCTGTGACTCGTCTTCAGCTTTTAGGTTTTCCTGGGACACTTCTTAAGGACTCTGTCCCCCTACAAAGTGAGGATTTTACTCTGAGCTGCAGAGTTGAAGAAGCTGGAGGTATACGAGTGGTCATAATGTTATGACTGATGAGTGTGGAAACAAGTGAGTTTGTAGAACCTGGCTTCCTGGTGCTTCGGGTAAAGTTCCCTTTCACAATCATGCAGCTGGAGTCATCTCCTCCACAGACTCCACACTGGTCCTCCTGCTGGTCAGACGCGATCTGCCCGTCACATCCTACATGCTAGAGGAGGGGGGAGACCAGGAGAACAGGGAACACATTACTGGGAAAGGTACAGGACCTTAGACCTTGCATCTACATGAACTGATCCACCTTAATAGAATAGAATTCAACTTTATTGTCATTGCACTGTCGCAATTACAAGCAACAAAATGTAGTTTGCATCTATCTAGAAGTGCTATACAGGATATAGCTTTTTATTTACAGGTTTACAGAATGGTTAAAGAATAAAATAAAAAGTTCTGTGTAAATATAATATAAATATGGGAGCTATATGCACAGATTATACAGATTATGTAGATTATACAGAATATACAGGAATGTTAGGAATAGATTGTATATTTATTAGAAGGTTTATAATACAAGATAGATAATGGTACATAAGGGTTATAGATTATATACAGATTATGTAAGTGTGTGAGGGGAACAGGTCGCGGTGTGTGTGTGTGAGGACAGTCCATATGTTATTGTTGTTTCGGGGGGATGGTGGAGTACAGCCCTTATAGTTTGTGTCAGGAGGCATTCAGGAGCGTTACAGCTGTTGGGAAAGAAGCTGTTCCGGTGTCTGGTGGTTCTGGTCCGTAGGCTTCTGTAACGCCTCCCAGAAAGAACTAAATCACACAGAAAAACCAACCAATTTCTGAAAGAATCCAGAACCCTCAGTATCAGGGTGTTAAAGCACCCTGATAAAGGGTTTTATTTTCCTCCTTCTCTCATTAAGTTAGCGTTTAAGTCTTTGACTGGTGACCCGCGTTCAAATGGCATCAGGAAGGATAAGCCGCGTTAAAACTCTGCTAAGTCTGAAAACGAGTCGCTGGGGCCCTGGATGTGGAAGCATCCGAGGGCCTCATCATCACCATCTCTGGGTAAATTAGAAACAAAACTCTGCAGGATGTTAGTCACAGTTGGAAACCAAAGTACAATAAAGACCTCACACTCTCCTCGGACGCAGATGCTGTAGGCGTCGTCATAGGAACACAGAGTCCCATCATGCACCATTCTGTTCATGGACACCACAGCGCCCGTCTCCTTGGACCGACAGTAGAGACGACAGCGCTCGTCCTCTGCACACAGAGGCGGAGACACAGACATCTGGGATCAGACAGATTGCAGGTGGAATTTTTCAACTTGACTATAAAACGTTTTGGAGACTAAATTATTGTCAGATGATGAAGAGTTAAAGGGAGGAGAGGCTCCGGATTTTCTTCCAAAAACAGATTCCTGCCTGATGACTTAAACATGTGAACACCCCCACACACTCACTTCAGTATTTTTACAATGACTTCCACTCATTTTCCATTCATTTCTGTGGCTGAACCCCAACCCAAACTTTTGGTCCTCACACTGTAGTAAAGACCAGAGTGACCACTAACACACACAGGATGCCTTTGGCTGCTGTTGCATAACTCATTCCACGGACATTAAACCTAAACCACATGAACCTGAACCCATCCCGGTGTGGCCTGGTCCACAGTGTCTCTGCATTGTCGCTACAGGTCAAAGCAGAGCCGTCCTCAAACAAACGTCCTCCCTCCCACAGAGCGGTGTGTTTACTGACAGGATGTCTGCAGGAGTGTGTGTCTTATTTACGCTCTGGATGCTCATAAGGAAGCCAGTGATGCTTCATTCCTTCATGTTCCAAAAACGGATTCCAGGCTTTACACTGATCTTCCCTGAAACAGAACCAGAATTCAGATGTACTGGCCCAAAGTCAGCCAGAGGACAGAAGTAGACAGCAGGTTTACTGACCTGAAGTCAGTGAGGGGGGGGCATTCCTCTTGGCTGCACAGCTGGAACTCGTAGCTGTTCCCGTAGCAGGTGCGCCCTCCATTGGCTGGACTAAGAACATGACAGATAAGTGCTTCTGATTGGTGCGGCCGATGTGTGACGTCACTGTCGATGCACGGTTCACTCACGGCGGATTATCACACTGTCTGGTCCGGAACCGGACCCCGCCCCCACAGCTCCGCGAGCAGCTGCCAAAAGGACTCCATCCTCCCCAGCTTCCATGTTGCTTCAGAAGGTCAGGGGTCAGCTTGATGCAGAAACCTTTGAAGCAGTGCTGCAACCACAGACGGTCGCCTCGGTAACACAGTTCAGAGCAGTCTGGCATTAAGCATCAGACCAGTGAGGTCACGCCAGGATCTGTATCTCAACCATCATGAAGGCTGAAAACTAGCTTTGATCCTGAGGAGGTTTTCTGTTAGATCCTAATGCTGGCATTAGACTTCAAACACTGAGACGAAGCAAAGAACCACTGTCTTACCTTCCCCGGTCCACACTTGGTCCCGTCCAGAGGCGGGCCCTTCTTAGTCTTACAGAACAACGGGTTGTAGTAGTCGCTGCACCACAGCTGTTTGCAGGGGTCAGGGGTCATGTACTGGGGTCACAGAAACATTCAACGATAATTTAGTGAAAGAAATCTCTGACAATTATTGATCCGGTTGCAGAAGAACTGGAAGATTAAAAGGACATTTTGTTTTTAAATCTGATGGAAGCAGAATTATTTCCAGATGGGATGAGAAGAGCAGGCTGATGAGAGCCAGACATGTGGGGAGATGAACACGGAGTGGAACAGATAAGCTCAAACAAGACTTTGACAGGTTTCCTGATGTTTTTAAGAAGAGTCCAGAAGTTCATCAAGCCAGCTGCAACTTCCGGGCCTCAACAATCAGATTAATCAGCTCTGATCAGCTGGCAGCTCCGAGCACAGGAACCCATCGTGACCTTTCTTCATGGCTTTGGTTTCCTAGAGCTTCACTCACATTTAAAAACATATTTCAGCTCAGTGACGTCAGCGTGAGCCTCATTCTCCTCAGATCCCTCAAACTGCTGCAAAGTTTGAGTGTCTAATAACAGTACATGAACATATCCAGTCAATGTAAACCTCCTGGTAGCTGGAATATTCTATAGGGGTTCTGACTATACAGGGATGAAAGAATGTTGTCCTCAGATCCGTAACAGTCACCCTCAAAACCCTGAGAGTGTATTTGATAAAACAGATCGTGTTTAGTATACAGAAGGAAGTCAGACTGGTTTTATTTTCGGTGAAAGGGTCAAACCTGAGTCACTTTCAGAGTATAAATACTTTTTAACTGTACTTGGGTAGCTTTTTCTGGTATCTGTACTTCTCTGCAATTCACTTTTCTAAGAACAGTTTACTTTTACGCACCACATTTAAACACAAAGCTGTACTTTCCACTCATTACTTTGTTAGTACCATCCTGTAACCTCTGCCATTATATACAACATGACGAGGGAAACAGAAGGAGTTGGAGACCTGTTTGTTATAGATAAACATTATAAGAGTGAGGCCAACAGTGGCTATCAGTGAGGCAAACAGTCGCTATCGGTGAGGCCAACAGTCGCTATCGGTGAGGCAAACAGTCGCTATCAGTGAGGCCAACAGTGGCTATCAGTGAGGCAAACAGTCGCTATAAGTGAGGCCAACAGTCGCTATCAGTTAGGCCAACAGTCGCTATCAGTGAGGCCAACAGTCGCTATCAGTGAGGCCAACAGTCGCTATCAGTTAGGCCAATAGTCGCTATCAGTGAGGCCAACAGTCGCTA
>JAUZNJ010031871.1:0-13988 GCA_034780135.1 Jordanella pulchra | reverse complement strand
ACCCCCTTTCCTGTCAGCCTACTGTCAGAAAAATGAGCCACTAGTGCTGTAAAAAGCTCAAAAAAAAAAAAAAAAAGGAAAAGGATCAACTTTGAGTTAATTTGGGATAATTTTGCACCAACCTGTTCTGCCCTATTGCCGATAATTGCACATTTTGGCCAGTTTTCATTTTAAACAACTGACTTTTCATTAGCTAGGCTTGATGATTTGAAACCTTTGCCAGATTTGACAATTCTAAAACAAGAAAACAAAACTAAATGCCTGTTGCCTGTTGATGAAGTACTTGCACCAAGCGTGGACAGTGGATATAAAAAGTCTACCTTGCAAAGGTTGTCCAGATCTGTCAGACTTTGAACTCTGGTCCACAGCACTTCTCAAATAATCCCAAGTATTTTCAGAATAAATGACACAGATTCCTGCTATTTAATACCATAAATTAAATAAACAGCTAGTTACTGTAGGTAATTCTTGGGTTGATTTATATTAATACTTGCACTGAATAAAATGTGAAAAATAACAAAGTCTTAAGCATTTTTTTAGACCATAAACATAGACAGGCATGTCTAAACCTTCCCCCCAAAACATAATTACATGTTTTCGTTCTTTTTAAAAAAAAACATTAGGCCTCACAGCTCTACTCCTTCACTCTGGTATAAGCAGACTACATGAGATGGATGGCATACGTGAAACGACACTCAAACATGTTGGACATTCTGTTACTGCTTCAGTTCTCTGGTCAGGCTCTTCGTAGCCTCCCTTCGTAGCCTCTCTGCTTTTCAATCATATTTTTCTCCAAATATAGATAACTGTATTTATTGTGTTACAGAATATACAATTAAACCTACAATGATTTAAAGTCAAGACAGATTTAGAGTTAAAATGAATCCTTTTTAACCAACAATTTGATCTTTAATAGAAAATAAGACAGTTATCTCCTGAAAGATAATATAAAAATGATAAAGAAGTAGCATTTTGAGAATGAAATGTTGTTGACTCATATTTTAAAACTAGCATATTGAAAATTATTTAAACCCTTCTCATTTATCAGTGGATCAATTCTTAATGGCATGGCGGTAACCCTGACACCTTCATGTTATTTATGAGCAACTTGTGCATGTTTTAATCTATTTGTCTTTGATAATGAGCTACAGTACAACAATTAATGTTTGAGGCTGGAAGGCTTCCAATCAACTCATCATTAGCTCCACCTATATTTTCTCACTTTCCTTCCAACATTTATAGGCTATTGTACACATTACCTTAAAATAAATCAAATCTACAATGTCTACAGATGTTAGTGCACATCTTCCCACAGAGAATGGATAAAGCATCTGAGAGCTGTGTTCTACCAGCTTGCCTGTCTTCATCACCATGAGGCATCCTGGCAGCTCCAGCGTTAATCTCACCATGTTGCCTTTCTTTGTACAGCTGGGAGTGGTGGGCGCGAAATGAAAGTGTCACACAACAGCCTCATGCAGGTGTCAAAACGTGAAATATGACATTTCCCTTCTGAGACTTTATTAGTTCACAAATCATTTTGTATTCAGCCAGCCTGGCATTACTACTTTGCTTTAGGACAAAATGTGATTATCATTATTATATGTCTAAAGCAGAGCAGCTGCGTCGACAGAGAGAAAATAAGCAAGGAAAAAAACGGGTATTCAAGATGGGAAGCATTTCAAAAATCAAACTACAAACTCTGACGAGTATGTTTGTTAAAATTCGCTGCACTCCTAATCAATCATTTTACAACAGAGTTTCCAAATTCCTTTAAAAAGTGAGGCGAGTTAGCGATTCAAAGTCCCAGCGTGATGATTAAATCTATACACTACAGAAGGGCACCATACTGTTTTTTGTTTTCCAGAATTATTTCCTAAATATCTCTTTATGTTTCAAACCCTACTTAACTCTTAAGCAGTTGGCAGGGAAAGGGAAAAGACAAGACTCTATAAGAATAGTTCCCTGTCTTTTTAAGGACACCTGTTGGGCTGCATGGCTCATCTCCTCCTCATTTAGCCGTCTGTTGAGGCTCCGTGGGGCTGATTACCAGGAAGAGTTGATTTCAGTAGCACTGCTTATCAGTCTAATTAGAGCCCCTGGCAGGTGACTTGAAGGAAGTTGTGTGCCTCAAGGATAGTCAAGCACAGTGATCTGTACAGGCTTGGTAGTCACAGTTCAAAGAAAAATAGTAGAAGTGAAACTCATGACTTAAGCGTACTCTTAATAGATAAGTCTTTATAAGACAAGAAGGTATATAAGGAAGTACAATAGCTTGTTTTGCATCAGAAAAAAATTAAAGATAATTCCGGATGAAAAGCAGACAGTCAAAAATGAGAGATAAGACCTTGACTTACATTTGATTGTAAAAACACCGATTTCGACAAAAGAGATCTGAAGATAAAGAACAGGATAAAATCAAAGAAGGATACAAAGAGACAAGGAAGGACAAACAAAGTGAGAGGCCTGGGGAGAAGAGGCTGAAAAATCGAGGGCAATATATAAAATCTACAGGAGGGCGAACAAGTTTTCCAGGTAGTGTATCAGCTACAGATAAAAGGTCAGTGTAGTGCTGTTCGCACATCCAGGTGCTAATGTAACACCTCTCACAACTTCCCTGGTTGCTTGTCAGTGGCCGCCTGCAGGCTGGTGGGCAGAGAGACTGTTGTTTGTGCTAGAATAATATGTTGTAATCCCCATGTCTCAGATGTGGCCTTAACACAGGTAATTGGAATTGGAGTGCAAGGATACCTCTGGCAAAATACTCCCCACCATTGTGAGGCACATAAAAAACAGTCTTATTTAAATGTGTAAATATTCTCAAAACAGAACAACAACCTTATACTTTGCTTATAGTGCACAGTTGCATTAAATCAAGCTATGTTATATGTATGATTAGATAAAAGATTTCCTAATGTAGAAAATAACCACATGCAAAAGTAGAAGGTCAAGATAGCTCCTTTGAGCATTAGCCATTTGCAGATGTAGAGGTCTTCAACTTTAATTCTTAAAAGCTAAATCTAAATGATTGATAGACATTGATATAGTTGATACACATTGAAATAGCTTTTATTTAATCATTTAGATCGAACAATCTATACAGAAACACCATAGACTTTGAGTAAGTCAAGCTTATTTAAACCCGACTAATACATAGCAGCATTAAATAAAGCTTACCTAAATGCAGATGAATTATAGGTTAGATTAAGCTAAATTATGCTAAGCTAAAGAAAACAAAGCTAAGCAAGGATAAGCTAAAGTAAGCTAGGCTGAAAATTGATTTACACTAAATGAAAAATAACGAAAAGTATCAGTCAAGAGAGCACTGTTGCTAACTCATATTTGGTAAATTTTTGATCCATAGGAAGCATAAATATCATCATTTGCAAGTCAAAAATGAATAAAACCATTTTAAATATGTTTAAATTTTATCAAATAACATCAAATCAAACTATATAAATCAATTTTATGATGTTATTAAACTTTACTTAAAGACAGTTGAGGCAGACACACTAGATGAATGAATGAAGTTTGTATGAATAAAATACAGTGAGGGAACTAATCTTTGCAGTTTCAGAGAAAAAAACAAAAATACTTTTGTTAAAGTTAAATTTACAGTATATTGACATCTGCTTTGTAATCCAGGGGGGATTAGCTTTGCGAATGTGTGACTCAAGAAGAAACAGGAATTCATCTGATCTCTGCTCTGAATGAAGGCCTAGTTTGCTGTTTCAGGATGAGCTGTTGAGATCGACTGCCTTTCAGTGCTTTCGAGGTGGGAGAGGCATGTGTTGGGACTAAAGTCTGTAACAACAAATGAAATAGTCTCAAGATTTATTGCTGAAAAAAAGTCGTTAGAGGGCTCTGAAAAGTCTCTTGAAAGTCTTTTAGTTAGCAACAGAGCAAGATATTCATGATAGTGAAAGGCAAAATAGACCAAACTAAACACAAAAAAGTAGGTCGTGTCATTCCTGAATTAAAATTTCAAAGGAACAGCTGTGTAAACAAACTGGATAAAATCACTTTTGTTAACTGGTTTACTACTTTTTTCAGTTCAGTTTAAGCAAGCACAAGGTTGGGAGGATGGGAGTGTATTTTCCCAAATTTTGTGACTCACACCATGCTGTCTGTTGCTCCTAGCTAAAGGCTAAAATTAACTGGACTACTATAACTCAAGCTTTACCAAAAAAACTTACTGGATACACATCATAATGCAGCTGTGAAGTGATTCACTGGGTAGTATTTACCAGAATTAGTGCTTCAGGTGAGTAGCGCTGATTTACTGACAGCGGGGGAACAGCGGGGCTGATTTACTGACTCTTGTGGGGCGACAATGGCACATGATGCAGAGAGGGTCATCAGTATGAGCTTCTACTCTGTCTGTCTCAGTCGTAATTTCCTTGGAAAACATACCTCACCCATAACACCTATTGATGTTGACTGACGTTGCCTGTAAACAACAACTTTGCTTCTGTCAATGTGCCCCAGCCCAGCTGTGGCCATCTTGCCACCATCAGAGTGTAAATGTGAGAATGAATGGTGAATGACTGAATGTAATGTAAAAAACTTTTGAAGTCCCCTGACTCAAAAAAGTACCAAATATAGCAGTTTATTTATTTACTAGTATGAAAACAATCCATTAAAGATTAATTCAGTGATTCAACACAATTAGCTGTTTAAAACATAAGAATTTAAATCTCCAATGAGCCCTTGCTTTAAGAGTTGTGGTATTGTTATGACAAATTAACACATTTTGTTTATGGTTAATACATATACAACTATGTTTTGCAAAAAAAAAATATGATTAGTAAGATGTTTTGGTAGACTAATGGAACAAAACTGTTTAAAAGAGACAACAAATGGCTTTTAAAGCGTTGTCGTGAACTGAGTGACATTTTTTAAGACTCTTAATGGACGGCTAGACAATGAGTATCTAACACAATAGCAACTGTCATTAAATAAACTTGGCATCTATTTTAAGCAAATATTTGTGGTGTCGAATGTCTCAACCAAATTCCTCTTTAGTAACTTTAGAATAAAAATGTATTTATTTGTAGCTGAGAATTTAAATTAACAATCTGAGTTTGAAGTGGAC
Organism: Jordanella pulchra; assembly: GCA_034780135.1. Taxonomy (NCBI): domain Eukaryota; kingdom Metazoa; phylum Chordata; class Actinopteri; order Cyprinodontiformes; family Cyprinodontidae; genus Jordanella; species Jordanella pulchra. The sequence goes on along the minus strand of JAUZNJ010031871.1, from coordinate 8,896 downwards.
TGGAAGTAGGTTTCCATAAGTAACCACCTCCTGAAAGGACCCTGGGAGCCACAATGCTCCTCTGTAGCAGTCCAGTCCGATACATTCAGGCCATTGACCCATGACGGCCAGCCTGTATCGATTTAGGGGGAGGCAGAGGACACAGAGGACACAGAAAAAGGAAAGTATCAGGGGAAGGAAAAGAAAGGAAGAAGAATGGAAAAACAGTGAGAAGGGCAGGGAGTAACATCCCTTTTAAAACTCATCCATAATTCATTTACTTCTCTTTCATACTTCCTCCCACATTTTCTTTCTCTTTTCAAAAAGCTATATGACATTTTAAAGGGGATTAGTGCCAACCTATTTTGAAATGCCTCACTCATACATCCAAAGACACATACAGGACTGTAGAGTCAATTTACCTATGAAGGAAAAACAGATATAGGTACCACAACAATTATTATGATGTTACAATAGTGAAAAAATATATGGTCTGTTTCACACAGCAAACTGAGTCAGTAATTGCTGCTTTTAATGCTTGGAATGTAAAAGATAAAAACATGGACATGCTGGTGATAAAAGCAGGGCATTACATAAATGAAATTAGACTTTTAAAGGCATACCATAGGAATTTGTCACTTTTCCATTCTCAATCATATACGCATTCATACAGCCTTTTAGCTTTAATATATACAGACAAAATCATAGGTTTATTTTAAAAACAACTTCAACAGACAGAAACACCCTCCAGCTGTTTAAATTCAGATATGTAGCTCATCATGGTGAAGTACAAAAAGCTTTACAAAGCATTACATTTAAAATAGGTTCGCTAGGGGTTCCATTGGAAATCCTAGAGAAATAAGGGGAAGACACATATTTACTCAATTAATTTGCAAGAATATTTTACGGCAGGCTGCAGGGTGGCTCAGTTTATAGCATTGTTGCCTTGCAGTAAAAAGGTCCTGGTTTTGATTCCCTACAACGGGTCTTTCTGCATGGAGTTTGCATGTTCTTCCTGTGCATGCATGGGTTCTCTCCGGGTACTCCCACAGTCCAAAAGCATGACTGTTAATTGGCATCTCTAAATTGTCCTTAGGCGTTTGTGTGTGTGCATTATTGTGTTTCCATGTGATTGACTGGCAACCTGTCCAGGGTGTAGTCTGCATTTTGCCCATAGACTTCTGGAGATCGGCACCAGCCCCACTGTGACCAGAGCTTGGTAGTACCCAAAAAAAGTACTCAAGTAAGAGTAGCACTACATCAACATTTTTTCACTCATCTAAGAAATTATTCACGTAAAAGTACAAAAATATTTGGTAAAAAGGCTACTTAAGTACTGAGTAATTGTTGTATTCTAACATCTCATTTTATGTTTAGAAATTATGCAGACAGACAGGTATTTAAAGACTCAAATGCATTTAAAAAAGCGAATAGATGTCATGAATTTACAAGAGCAAATTCATGCAGAAGAAACACTTTTATTTTTATCATGAAAGTTGTATTTTAAACTTTAGAATCATTTGTAAGGCCAATCATTATTATAAAATACATTATAGTAATGATTATACACTATAAAATTACTTCTAAACTAATCCTGTAGGTATGAAACATATACACAGTAAAATACAAGAAAAACTGTAATTTGGTACGTTTGAAAATATAACAAAGATGAGCAGGAAATTTGCTGTCTTCATATAATCTTGTATATAACCTCCTGATCTATGTAACTAAAGAATTAACCATAAGTTCCCATATTTTCATTTGGATTCTTATAGTTTTGTGCAGATGCTTGCAGTGGTTGCTTTGCTCCAAGAGACTTTACATTTTTAGTCCCATACTATGCAGAGGATTTTTGGGGGGTCATAATGTACATTTGAATAACATTCCTTGATGTATGAATGATAAAAGTTTGTTCCCTGCTGACCGAATGAGGTTGCACAGATTTTACTGCGGCTCTGGAGGGTTGGACAGCCATTAGCAAAGCAGAGTTTAGAGTAACCTGTACAAGGACAACTGAAAATGGCTTTAAGTGATAAACGGTAATGACCAGTAATTAAATAACCCTCTAAGAAGTTTTTCCACAACATTTAGTCATTCACTTATTTCCACACATATTTACACACTGGTAGTGGTGAGCTACATTGTAGTCACAGCTGCATTGGGGCTGACAGAAGCATAGCTGCCATACAATGAGCCTAAAAAGGTTCTTTGACCACTAACAGAAGGCCCAGGAAACACTGAAAAAGAGAGATGGAGCAGAGGCCTGCTAGTTGAAGGATTAACCCTTTACCTCATGAGTCATAGTTGTTACTTTTAATGTGTGTTAGCTGGTATGGATTTATTACGGTCAGAAAGTAGAAGAGAGCACAGACCTCGGTCAAGCGGCAAGTTCCACCTATAGCTTAAAGTCGCACATGACCTGGATCATTTCCAATTTGAATAATGAATTGGTTAATTGTTCCTTGGTACTAAGTGCTCCTCGGGTAGAAAAAAAATGCTTGTAATCCAACCATAGTTTTTCAAATTATCCTACTAACAAACCAACTATGCTTCCTTTCTTGTGTGTTTGTCTTTAGCAAAAATTTTTTTAGCAAAACTTTTTGAGTCCGAGGCATCAATAGTCACTGCTGCCACCCTCTGGTCTAGGGGGGAACTGCTTGTTCTGCCAAATATACCTATCTCAAAATGCTAGAGAATCAAAAAAACGTCCTGTATCCATAGTATGATCTGGATCATCACAACACTTTAATGGATTGTTCCTTTGCATAAGGGACACCTCTGCTAAAACAAAATTGTTTAAAATCCGCCCACAAGTTTTCAGCTATTTTAAAAACAGACAAACCAACACAGATAAAAACAACCTTCTTGGCAGAGGTAATGAGAAACTGATGTCAATTAGTTTTTTTGTTGGAAAAACTTGTAATTTCAGTTGGATATTGTAGAAAACTAGCTGTACCTCCTGACCACAAAAAAATGTTATGGGTCCATCAAGATTCTTCAAATGACTCAAATTCAGTTTTATTTTTCAGCTTAGTCATCAAGATATGGGATTACGCTTTCTGTTTACATCGGCCCAAGAAGCCTGTTTTAATAAATTCTAAAATCTAACATTTAGAACCACTTAGTGTCTATTATACAAAGAGCAAGGAAATGTAATTGTATCAATTACCCTTAATCAGATTGTAGGTATTTTAAATGTTAGTTTTAAAGTTAATGTATTCCAGGCAGTGAAGTGTAACATCACTCTGTGGGTGAGAACATCAAGCTGTGAAAGTTTTCTACATTTTCTTTCAAAAAGTTTCACAAACACTCTAAGCTTTTATATTTGGAAAGATCGTTGTTTCAAAAGACATTTCAGGTGCATTAAATTCAGAAGTGCGAGAAAAAACAATTTCAGCTTTTACAGTGGCAGCAATAAGTAAATGCTTTAAATTGCACACTCAACTCTACTGAATGGTACTCGTCAGTTTGCAGTAGAAGTACCCACAAGCAGTGTTCAGTCAAACAGTCAGTGGAGGCTGCAAGCTACACAGACAGTGCATGTCTTTGCATAAAGCATCTCATGATAACTGCAGGATAGAACAATCAGTTGCAACCCTACATCCATAGGAAAGAAAACCAAAATAACACAAGCTGGATCATTATTTACACTTACACAACATACAAACCATGACTTATCAATGGATCCACATGAAGCAGCACCCAGCAGTTAGTCATGGCCGTGACTTGATTTAATTACTGCTTAATTTGAAGTATGGAGACACTGCAATCTGCATCACGGGCAACAAGAGGTGTGCCCACATACGAACACATATGGAGAGCAGCACAAAAGAAGTGGAAATTGAACATCTGTCCTTTTTCCTTTTCAAGCCCCCCTGCCAAAGAAAACTGGTGCTGCACCTGGACATGAATTATAGAGAGGCACTTGGATGGAAGAGAAGAAGAGAAGAGGTGAATTGAAATAAGGGAATGGGACAGGATTTACGTATACCCCATCTGGAGGCACTCACTGGTGGGGCTTATTTGGTCAACGATCAGTTCAAAGTCAATAGCTACCAATAAGGACTATCTCTGTGATTTAGCTTTCTATATGTTGTTTTAAAGATGAAAAAATGTAGAACCAATACAGGAATTAATATATTTCAAAATAGAGACAGCTCATTGTTAAAACCCTCAATGATGCTGTTATGAAATGGCCCTCAAATTCTACTTCACGTTTTCAGACAGCTGTAAACCTTTAGAAAAAAAATATATAATTATAGTCAAAGAGGAACTACAAAAGCAAATAGAGCTTTGAAGATTGAAAGCCCAAAATGTCACCCACCTGCTTTGAAGCTCCCTGGCTCGCTTTGTTTCTCTACACTTGTAGCTCACAAAACCAAAAGCACAGAGAACAGCACTGAGGGGCCAATTTAGCATGGATGTACCATTAGGAAGAACAAAAACGCACAACACTCATCCACACACAGGCTTAGACAGTGCTATACTGTAGAAATACAAGGACAGATGAAGACATACACACACCTGGAAAAACTCATCGAGCAGATGTACGACTGTCCCTCTTTGATTTGTACGAAGCTTTTGTGCTAAAACCAAGTGAAGTGTCATTTGATGCCTATTTAATAGAGTTATATGTAGTTAGTGGAATAAAAGTACCATTCTATAACAATGTCTGTATATCTTCAACATATATACTAACCTAGATAAATCATCAATAGTAATTCTTCATCAGGTTTTTAGGAAACCCATTTAAGTGAAAAAGAATTGTATAACGGTATCATGATAGAAGCACAGTAATTTGAAAAATGAAACAAAAAGTAAAACTTGATCTAATTTTATTCAAAACAGAAAAGCAAAAAATATCACACTGGTCAAGATGACAATCCTTATCTATAAATGCAATAGAAAACCAGTTTACAGCATTAATCACAGGTACGTCATGTTTGTTTTGTTTCTTTCAATCAAGGAGTGTCCAACGCAGTTTTTAATGCTTCCCTGGGTGTATGCCCATATAACCTTTGTTATAAACCATCAGAGTAACATTCTCTATCCTTTCCAGAAATGCACTTTAAATTTAGTCCCAATTTTCATTCCAATTCAAATGCAAAATAGTTAAAAGTACGACTCTCGTAAAAAAGTGCTCTTAAGGGGATATTTTATTCCAGCAATATCTATTATATTATCAAAATACATTTTTTCTTCTCGCTGTAAACCTTTTGTCTATCATTTAGTCCATCATGAGGAGAAAAAAAATGTATTTTCTATGCCATGCAAAAATACTTTGTGTAAGTTTAGCTTCTCTGATAGTATATAGCAAATTCACAGACTGCTTCTTTTTAAAGTAAATATCCGATCAGCCAGTCGTTTGGCTGTCACTAGGTTCAGTCAGGCCTTCAGACATGTTCTAGATGAGGGGGTAGAGCTGAGACCAGGCTTCAATGCAGCAAACAAAAGTGATCAAAGTGACTTGAAACATGGCTCGGTCATAAGTGCCCACAGGATGGTTGTGAGTTTCACTTACTGCTGATCTCTGGAATTTTCAAACATCTTTTTATAAACTGGTTTTACAAATTAGTCTCTAACATCCAATTAGCTTAGTCTTGCAGTGGGAAATGCTGCCTCTGAGATGTATAGCCTGGTTGGTTTAGGCACAAATAAAGATAATAGCAACTCAGATACTTGCTCCTATCAGAGAAAGAAATTCTGCTTGTAAAAGCTAAACCTTGAAGCAGATGTGTCACAGTAGCAGGGTGTACCAGCCAACTGGAGTTACCGAAGTTAACAATATTCCTCTAAAAGCAATTATATCCTAACCCCAGCAGAGAATAGTACAATGCATAAAGCTTTTAAATCTTTAAAGTGCCACTACTAGTATTGGTATTTGGAATAAAAGAAGGAGCCTCATTGAAGCCTAAATTTCCCTCAGAAATACACTATATAATACAGCATGATTATAAATATTTTATGCTTTTCTGTAAGTGAAATGTGGCTCAAGGCAGGAGTGGGAAAGAAGTAGCTTTGCATAGTTGTTTGTATCTGCTGCTTCATAAAGTAGGGTCTATTGAGTATACAAACCACTTGGCACAGAGCAACCGTGCTGTACGAGTACCCACTGTTCTTGACATGAGGGCCATCAGCACATCGTCTCTCTAACTGAGTAGGTATCACTGAGGGCATGGGCATGGAAGATAAAGGAACAGAGGAATATAGAGACAGATGAGGTTCGGAAGGGTCGAGTTGAAGCAAGGAGTGGGAGATTGCTACTGTCAGAAGGACTGAAGTTGAGTTTGGGTTTTCTACAAACAAAACGTTTTATACTTTTATCCCTATGAACTAGCAAAAAGAATCTTTCAAGTACTAATTTTAAGGAGACTTTTTCCGATGGAAAAGATAATCATGTATATTTAGCAGATCTTATTCAGTTAATATTAAAACTTTGTTGCAAAAATGTGTTGTTCTGTTGGTTCACAGAACACAAAGCTAGTGAGCCGTTTTGTCCTTAATGTTGCCACCATGTGTGAGAAATGTTTTACTGCCAACACAGGGCTTAGCTGGAAAATTAAATTATGGAAAATTCCTCGGTCAGATAAAAATGGCATCCTCCACTCTCTGGCTCAAATCCAGCTGGAATAAATTAGGAAATCTGGTTTCACATAATAACATGTCTCTCCTAACTGGAGTTCCTTTAACTCGAGTGCCAACAAAGTATTTATCAGCTCCGTGTGGAGATATATTAGAAAAAAAGGGATCAAAATATAAATGCCTCACTTTTGATAACATATGTATAATCATTGCTATAATTGGTATCAATACATACATACAGTTATAATAGGCACTAAAATGTTATTTGAAGTGAACTGAAATTGAATTTTAACAAAGGCAGTTAAGCATTGGTTTATGTTTCTTTTACTCTTGAGCACACCCCAAAAGTTTCTCAGAAACATTTGAATCTGAGGTTAGACGGCCACATAACTACCGTATATTGTGTCTCCTGTGAACCATCTCTGCGTTATATTTAAGGATGTGCTTCAAACATAATAAATAATGTTGCTAAGAATTCATTAGCGACAGCAACTCCTTCATTGTTGTCTAGCAAACTGTTAAGTTTTTAGTCTTTGAGTCCACAAATATCTGCAACACAAACTTATTTATCGTGATTACAAAGGTGATGCTGTAAAGGGTTTTAAATTGGTTTTGTGACAAACTAGGACATGGGCTCACCCCCTTTTAAGTCTTTGTCCTGTTTTGGTCTACAGAGTCAGCCTTATTCAAGGTAACAATACATTACTGTTGAGTAGATTCCATAAACTTCTGATTACATTTGTGATGGTAGGATGGAGATCTTTTCCTGGTATACCTCCTACACAAACAGTTGGCTATCAATGATGTTTAAAGGTCAAGGACTTGGGGATCCTAAATTGCCACTTTCATTATATTATATTTCCCTAACAGTGAGCTCTGAGGGTCCTTACTTGCTTAAAATCCTTTTCAAAATATGATGTAATAAAATTAGGCTGTCAAAAAAACTTGTTGTTCTTTTTAAACTGCAGATATGAGTATAATATCTGCCTTAGTTACTTTAAGTCACATGTTTTTCTCCAAAATATGTTACATTAATTGTGGCAGAGGCGATTTTGATCAAAATGCAATACCTTAACCATTTGTTTTCTTTGTTAGGCTGAAAACAAATTATGCATTTTGCAACATTTTCAGATTTAGATTGGGGTGTAATACAGTAAAAGATACATATATTTGCAATCCTTTTTGCATGTCCACTTTGGGATCTAATTATTGGTTAAGGTTGTGAAAAATGGTAAACAATATGTGATTAATGTCTATTAAACAGCTCTATAGATTTTCAGGACAGCTCCGATACTTGAACAAGAAGGTTAACTACACAAAGATAAAAAATAAATAAGAAAGACTCTTGGCCTTTCACACCCTTCCTTTTTAAATCAGATCACCTGGGATGTTAACACTACATACAAAAATAAGACAGAAAGGATCAAAAACAGCTGCTTTAATGGCAGCAATAAAGCTACCAGCACATATATCCTACGAGTCACCAGGTACATCCCTGCTGGTATATTATGAGATAAGAGCAATGAAAATTAAGACAAAATGCTCCTTACTAAGAATTGAAGACTTTGGATAAAGAATCCTAGGGCCATTATTCAGGACAAAGCCTCCAAGATCCAGGAGTAGGTTAGGAAGATGTCCTCCAGCAGAGAACTGCAAAGTAAAGCCTCAGGCAGCCAAAAAAAAAAAAACTTCTTGTAGAAAAAGAGAAAGATAAGTAATCTTCATGAACTAGTAAGTCCCTGCACTGCATGAGCCATTGGCAGACTGAAAAGGTGGCTGAGATACTGAGAACTCCCACCAGTGGCTGTAAAAACCTGATCTGACAGAGTCCACAGAGGCCCTTATTGTCACAAATAGACGTTAAGTACAAAGGAAATGTGACTAAGGAACAAATTGGGGTTATAAATAAAGGGCTTTGGATCATGTACATACTGTATGTGGATGAACTTGTTGATACACTCTACACTTTGATTACTGCAATAAGATTCATCGCGCAGGGAAAGTTTGTTAAGAAACTCATTCACGAAGCTAATTTAGATCAAGATTGAGAGACATGCTGTTACTATTGTCATTGAAAGTAACCATCAGAGTGCTCTGAGGTCAGAGTTGAACAACTTTCATCTTTGATCATGACACAGCTCAAAGGGCACTGAACTTCTCACTGTGCTTTATTTGCACTTTGCTCTGTACAGTAAAATATCACTGTCTTGCAGGACAGCTGTCATAAATGAAAGTATTCAATAGTAATGTTGTCATGAAGCGGTTGTTTGGTGGGTGGTGAGGCAGAGGCGGAACCAGGTTGTAGTGAAGAATAAGGAAGATTTAATGAATATTG
>JAUZNJ010031870.1:0-13990 GCA_034780135.1 Jordanella pulchra | reverse complement strand
CTTGTTAAAGATGTCCTCAACTACACATTAAATTATTTTACTGCATCAATCTCCTGGGCCTGTGGAGCTTTTCTCCCTCCACATCCATCTCACTAGTTGCAACTCAGCAAGGGATCAAGAAAAGAATATTATGTACAGCATAATGGAGAGGCTGTCTATATATGCTGTCGCTTGCTTAAAAGGTTAGTTTTGGTCCAATCAATGAAGACACATGGCAGGGAAAAGGAGAAGCGACGACAACATTTTGCTAAGCTAGAAGCAATGACTGAAAGGAGAGTTGTTTCAGGACAAAGACAAGTTAATGAAGCAGCATTTCAAAACAGCTGGAGGCTGTGCACAACTGGCATCTTGGTAGAAACCAGCCTTCATTCAAACTGACAGGAAAGATATAAATGTTTTTCATGGTTTTGTCATTGCATACAACTGACTATATCAGTAAATAGCAGTATATTTGCATTTCTCTTTCAGTTTTTAACATTTGCCACCTGTTAATCAGCAAGGGTAAATCAACAAAGTTCATTAGGCAAGGATAATCAATTTAAACATTGTGTTTCCTTTGCAGTTATGTTAGGAATCAAATACAGAATCTTTCACCTTAGTTACATTAAGCTGTCCATCCACTTCTGTCTAATATGCAAAGCGCATTGAAATAATTTATCATAGTATTTTCATAAATACTTATATTTAATTCCCAGGATGGACACTTAGTATGTGAATCCTGCCTTTGTGTTACTGCAAATAAAAAAAAGAAAGCAAAACACCCAAACTAAACGTGACTCACAATGTTTGTGCATTACTGGATTGTTTTGTTGTGATGCCATGCAATGTGACATAAAATGACCTGATGTGATGGGATGTATTCTGGCACTAGAGGATGTGATGTTTTGTGATGTGATGCAATCTACAAGTCTTATTTTTTCCTTAGAGACCAGCAGTAGCAGTAAATTTGCCTGTCACCATTGGTGCATTGTAGCCCACTGTTTTCTTAAGCTAAGTCTTAATGTTCTCTGTTGCTTTACCTTATGAGTTACCAATCGATATAACTAAGTTGCTAAGGCATGAAAAGTCAAGGCTTTCCATAAAACCATTCAATCTTGATTTTTAAAAAGAGTAGCTGTGTAAAAAATTCTTTAACTAAAGGATTATTTTTCAAGTCTCTTTGCTCCTTGCTTATGACCCAATTCAAGTATTGTACTTCGTTATAAGTACAAACCTAGACAAAGCACACCAGTCAGCAAATATTCCCTCTTTCAACTGTGCTCCTGAGACCTTAATTATTCACCACTTATGAATAACAGACTTTACCTCAAGCTGGCAACTGGGGGTATTTTTGAATGTAGAGGCTTGAATTAGTTATAACTTCAGAATGTGGAAAACATGCAATTTTCATACCTTCATTTTATTTCCCTTTTCATTCTTTCAGGTACCACACTGAGAAGCTCCTAAACTGGCCTAACTAATAAAGTTAATTAATGCACTTAATATACTTTGCAAAAAATGTTACCAATTTTACACATCTTGTTATAATGCAATGGTAAACTCTAATTTATACAGGAATTCATACAATGAGAATCTAAAAATTTGCAATATTTCTATTGAGCCTTATTCACAAATTGGGATGAATATGTGTATAATTTATTGTCCGCATTAACAAAGTTGTCTTGTGAAGTTGTTAGATGGTTGTTGGAAATTATTAAAACATTTTTTCAAGCACAACAAAAGCTCTCAACAATTGCGGTATAAAGTTGTGGAGAAATTAAACACACTATTAGATTCTTACAAAAGATATTGTAAGCTTTGAACAACTTACAGAATTCTCAACCGATCAGTTCAACCAAGGCATGAGAACACCTGTTGAAACTTTGCCACAAATCATAATGGAAATTAGATAAATCTGATGAGAAAACTATTCTGATCAGATGCAAACAGATCTGACATTTTGACCTACATGTTGAGCGCTAAATGTGTAGGAAAACGACACACATTACAGTTTACACTCCCCTTTCACAGTAAAATATGGTTGTGGCAGCATCATGCTGATTGAACTTTTTTATGTATTGGATCAGTCTTGATTAGAAAATAGATGAAGTTATAGATGAAGTTTCATTATTGGCAACCCTGGAAAAGAAAGATATAGAGACTGCAGATGTATTGAGACTGAGAAGAAGCTCACTTCCCAGAATTACAACATCCAGTATAAGCTAAAACAGAATGACACCGATCAAAGCAAGTTCGTGAATCTTTTTCCAATGAATGCTTAAGCCTAAATTCATCATAGCTTTTCAAGTCTTTCTAGAGATTCTATCTTTACAGACTCTCGTCATCCAGTAAGAATTTTTAGTTTGCAAATTATATAGAGCTATGTCTAAAAAGAAAACGATCAAATTGATGTCAATCAATGTCAAATTGATCTAGAAAGATCAATTTGACATTAAAAAAGGGGTTAGTTTAAACTAATCTTTGTGTAATCTATTAAACCTATTATGGTTTTAGGGAGACTTATGAATGAAACATGACAAAAATCTCTCTTTATTAATCAGACATTTGTTGTTATCAAAATATAAGTAACTTTGAAATAATAAAGAAAGAAAAACTGCCAAAGTCCAGTAAACTCATTAGTAAAGATGATGTTAAGCAGGCTAATGAGGGCAAAGAATTGTCTGCACTGATGAGACATTTCAGCACACTGGACAGCTCCAAAGAGCGGTCCTGCTGGCTTTTCAACTGTCTGTAGGGCTGAACAAAACACAACACAGAGAGACGTTGGAGAAGGGCAGACAACATGTTAAAAATGACATTCTTCCAAGCTACAACATATTTTTTATCTACAATGATTGTTTTAACTACATTAGGAATGTTTTTACTGGAATTATCCTTGCATTTTTAGCATGCTTTGATACCCAGAAATGGATTTGCTATCTGTATCCCAGTAATACAGCATGCTGTTCAATATCCCAACATGTGCCATCAAGCTCTGGTTCCCTCCAAACTCCAAAAAAGTTTCTTTTACTTATCCCCAGCAAACATACAGAGCTTTAACAACAGTACATTTTAAACCTTTGATTATATTTGAACGTCTTTGAAAGCTTGCATTGTAAGAACTACACAATTATCTATCCGATATAAAGAAAGCAAAGGCCAACAAATGAACAGTGCATCATTTTGAAGTGAAGCATGCCTCTTAACCCACAATGACAGGCTGGAGAAGAAGATAATTAACCAGAGAAATACCCAAGTGGTCACGGGTAACTAGAGAATCTCAAGAAATGCATATCTCAGGTGGCAGAACTGTCTAGATGATAACAATTATGTAGTTGTGAACTCAGTAGCTATATGGAAGATTGGTAAGAATAAAGTGATTGTTCATAAATAGGTCTTAGAAGACTTTCAAGTTACGTTTTACTACAAACCATGAAGGATGTACAGCACAAATGTGGACTAAACTTCTCTAGTCTGATAAAATTTATTTGGTTTTATGACAGGATGCAACAACACATAATATGGGGTGGCAGCATTATGCTGTGTGAATTACTTCTATAAGCAGAGACATTGAAGCTGGAGAGGAAAATGGGTGGTGCTCAACATGGAATAAATCTGGAAGGAAACCTGCTTTATAGGGCTAAAAAATTAATGAGACTTAGGTGGAGATTCAGCTCCGAGTACTTACAGTACTTACTTACTTGACAAACAACTTGAGTTAAAACAGAATCGTTTATGTTGAAATATATTTATGTGATACAATAAACCTTAATTAGAAGTAAAATTTGTGGCAAGTCCTCAACGTTGTTTTTCACACATGCTCTCCTTTCAATCTCACTGAAATAATAATTTTCCTAATTGGGATTAAGCAGAAACCTCAGTTTTTCAATGTGCAAAGCTGCCCAAACATATATGTAGAGAGAGAGAGATGTGTTTAGTCAGACTTTCTGTTATTGATTCAAGATAAATACTCAGCAGTTACCTTATTTGCCTAAAACAAGTAAACACATCAAGAATTGATAAGGTGTAGACAACATTCACTGCTGAAATCTTTTTAGCACATTGGACAGCTCTAAAAAAGCGTCCCCTGCGTGTGGCAATGAATAAGAAAGAAAATCAAGATGCTCTCGAACAGAAGAGCGGTCTTGGAGGGATTTCCAATACTAGTTGGAACAATGTATTATTGGTTGTTCCATTACAGCGACATATACCCCCCTTCTTTCCTGTATGATGCCTTGCGCACTTTTCACAAACTCACCGAGCAGAGTCGCGCTCGCCGCTCCGATCTAGAGAAAACTAGAACCGCTCACAACTTGTTTTTTTCCTTCCTTACTATTCACCTGCTCAGGTCCACATTACTTCGGTACCGCATTTTCTTTTGAGTAGCCTAAAATGGTGCAGTATGTACCAAAAAAAAGCAAAGAGAGCAAGAGGTAAGACAGACACTTCTATCTATTAAAGGCCAGGTGATGAGGGTTTAGTCTTGGGTTTAAATATATTTGGCTCAGCTTATTTGATTACAGACTGATTTACAGCTGCAACACAAAATGCGACCCTCCTTTCTCCATCAAGTTCCTCTCTCTCTACCCCACTCACTCACTCGTTCCCAGCTCCCCCCCCCCCCACCACACACACACACACACACACACACACACTAGAACTCGCACTTTGAAGGAGAAATAAAAGAAATAACAGAACAAACATTGGAGCAAAAAAGTACATGTTAACTTCAGTGGAAATTAGTTTTATACAAACGGAGTTTCGTTTTTTTTTTTCAAGCAAACCTTTGCCATTTCGGCTGCCGGTGCGCCCTTTCAACGCTCTCTTCACGGAGGGAGTCTGGGCACATGATGGAGTGAAGGCGATACTCTCTCGGAAAATGTGGTGCTTCAGTCAGTGGGAGAATTAACTGTTGCATTATCTTTTTTTTTTTTTATCTGACACGCCTTGTTTTTGGATACAGCCTTTGGAAATGGTCAAGTTGACCAATAGCCCTCGAATCGAAATGGGATAGGAAAATGTGCAACACTTCTTTGGAGATGAGGGGACTACGAAGGTGTTCATCCTTTGTCAGATAATTCTGGCTTCAATGTTTCCTTTTTTCCTTTTTTTTTTTTGCAGCGTGCCGAGTCAACGTGACCATGATGGGAAGAAGTGTTCCCAAATTCCACTGCGCATACGGCTTAAAGTGCAACTCTGGTTGTTGATTTTATTTTAAATCCACCGGCTCAATTTAGATGATTTCAAATAAAAGTTCGCTGACTGTGGTTTGATTTTTTTTGTTTGTTTGTTTTTTTTTTTTAATCTCGGCTCTATGAAAATGTGAGTTTTGGTGCGCACCAGCCAGAGGCTTCAACGCAGATTCAACATCTTGCACCGGAGGAGAAACGGGCTTTGCACCGCAGCGACGTCCTCACTGTTCTCCTTGCCAAAATGCCTCTGGGAGAACCGGTTCCGTAAAGAAGCAACTGGATACTACCCCTTCATGCTGTTTAACGTGCAGGTGCACCAGGGAAGGCAATAACTGCGGGTTTTAGTGCAGTAAATGCTGGACACACCTTTTTGAATGTCCGTCAAGGTAAGTTACCTAATGCCAATGCAAACACGTTACAGTGAGGGACTGTGGTGGTTATTGTGAGCATGTTGAAAAAAAACCCTGTGCACTGATGATGAGGTAAAACTCTTGCTTGCAGTTTAAATTTACAGCTACTGCGACCCGACAACTGATGTATATTTTTAAGTTTTGCCTTTGCTGCCATGAAAAACATTTCATGAAAGCAGAAAAATGCTAAATCCTTGTACAAAAAGTGTTGCTGTATTGCCAAAAAAGGTATTTTCATGGAATCGACAGTGGCATAAATACATCCACTAAGACCATAACCATAATCTCATCTTCTCGATTGCACATTTCAGTTTAGTAATTGTTGCATCTCTTAAAGTTAAGCCCTTTAATAAAATGCCTGCAGGGGAATTGAGATTGGAACACCAAGAAGGAATTGAACTAAAAAATAATCAAAGTTTCTAATATTTCCAAATAGATGTTCATAAGTAAAAAAAACTGCTGCATCTATCTGGTGAGGATAAAAGTGATGTCACCAAATTTCTCTTTATTTATCCATCATTTAGCTCCTTAATATATATTTTATTAAAAAAGATAGCTTTTTTCATAATGTTCATTATAAAATGCTCATGCTGCATCATTTTTTTCAACTTATAAAAATTCAGGGTATTTTTGCATTTGCTTGTAATTTGTCAGATCTTTTTTATTACCTAATCTTGCCCTTCATGGCTGTTTTTGGCACAGCTGGTAGTTCTGTTCTAGGTTTGTTGTCCAGTTTAAGGTCTATCTCCATGGTATTAGGATATTATTCTCATGCATGTGTGTGTTTTCTCTGGGTACTCTTGACTTCCTCCCTCCTCTGAAAAATGTGACTGTTAATTAGCTGCCTTCAATTGCCTGGACAAGTGAGTGTAAACACACACACACACACACAAAATAAATAAATAAAACAGCAAAAAATAGAGAAAAAACAGATGGGTGTTTTGTTTTAAAGCACACAGAGGAAATTCTGCTGTAGGAGGTCTGCAATAGGAAACAATGAAATTAAATATGATGTCCTGGCTGGCTAATATGGAATAGAGGTAATAGTGGGGTTTCACTTGTTGCTTGAGCAACAGTATGTGTAAAGGTCCTAGAATGTTGAGCTGACTTTAGAAAGAGTTTATCCAACTAGGAACTTTATTTCTGAGGTTTTTGTGCTGATTCATTATAGATTATTTTCCTGGCTGTATGACAGCATAGTATATATAATATAGGCCCTATACCATTATTTTAATTTTGAAAAAAAGAAGTAGGTTTTCCTAAAATGCCGTGTTTAAAAGATGTTTTTAAAAAAATGACGGATACTTTTGTATTGTATTTGTTTTAAATCAAAGATAGCATAATTGGTTTAAGCCCAGTGGTTAAAATTCTCCTCAATCCAGCTTTGCAGACAATAAATGGCAACTGAAATGAAATGAACTCTGTCCTCGAGAACATAGCATTAAAAAGAAAGGTTATTTATGTTTGTTCAACTCCACTTGTACTGACATTTGCTTTTGCACTTGAATTTAACCTGGAGGTATTCCTCTTAGTTTTGCCACTGTCAATGTTTAAAATAAGTGCAGCTTTTAATCCCAGAATACTTTTCAAATTATACTGATGAAAAAACATTATTTTTCCCTAACCTGCTGAAGGGTTTATGCTTGATACTGAGTCATTTTAGTTTGATGTGGGGATTGAGTTTTATAGAAGTTATTGGCTGCTTTTGGTATCTTACTACAGGCAGTATGAAAAATTTGCAATGATATTGTGAAGTTTTGGTTAAGGTATATTAATATTTCGTATGTCATTGTTTGCTTCAGATATAAACAGAAGAAACAGCATGATCAATTGCAAGCATAAATGAATGTAGCATCTTGTTATTTGCTAATCTTTTACAGTTATAGTATTAACTCTTCGATTAACCCTTCTTTCATCAAAGGTTGATGGACCAGAAAGTTTAAATGCTTTGCTAAAAGCACTGCAGGATGCTACTGGGACCATTTTGCCTGTTTTTACTTTCCCTGCACTACAAGTGAAACACACATGTGAGATTCATGCTACAAACACAAAACACATAAAAAATGTAAAGTAAAATTTGCCATTTGGCACATCAGTTGGTGAAAATAATGTTTGTTTCTTTCTGGTGCAGCAGGTCACAATGACCTGAAAGCAAATCAAGCGATAAGCAATTGAAATGTCGGAAAGATTGCAAAGCACCGAACAGCACATGGCTTTTTGGTTAAATATGGTAACGGAATTGAACACAAAGGAAATATGATGGGAAAGACAAGGTTGACGAAACGGATGACAGTTGTTGGAGGTGTGTACATTGAGAGAAATAAGATAAGAGGTGGAGAGATGGGAAAGATGGAATCTCCATACTGCTGGACGGAGCGCACAGACCCTGAGTAGGAGACATGTGCATCTGCAGTGAATGCTGGTATTATTAGGTTAGGTGAAACGATCGGTTTATACTCGACAATTGTGCGGTGAGGGCAGCCACATGCTGTGCCTTTAGAGTCTCCTGTGAAGGCCAGAACAAGTGGGGTGGGGGTGGGGGGGGGTGGATCCAAGAAGAGATTTGGTAAGTGCGGATATCAATACTCTATTAAGGAGAACAAAGAAACAAAAGGGTGGAGAGACAAATACCAGTGCGATGTATGACACTGACTGGACATGGTGGAAATCATTCAAAGAATGCGATGATTAAAGATTCACTTTATGCAGATAAATTATAAAATGGTTATTGCTCTGCTTAGAGGTGCTTTGGCATTCACTGTAGTGATTCCCTCTGCATTTAGAAATAAATGACCTTAAGAGAAAAAAATATGCAGTAGTCATCATTTGAAACAAAATTCATAGACTTTAAAACGCCGTTTAAGGAATAAGTGTAGTAAATGAGGTGGTCCTGACTTCAGGCCCACCTATCTCTTTCTCTGTGTGTGTTTCTTTCTCTCTTCCTGGAAATATGAGTCACTATGACTGCCACTGGCAGGCATGGCTGTTGACTCATGAAAACTCACCCACAGGCTCTGTTTCTTTTCCCCTTTTTTTCTTGGCATAAAAAATCATATTGTAACTAAAGGTGTTCTTCAGTATGTGTGAGACTGGTATGGTGTTTATGGATCATTAAATGAAGGGCTCCATGCAGATGTCTGAAGATCAATTGTAAACATGTCAGCTTAAAAAAATATACATTGAGTGAACTAAATGAGAAAAATTTAAGAACCAGCAGTTACAACTGAAGATATTTTGATAATTCATTGACTTGGGTAGTGGTATTTTAAAAAATAGAAATAATCCATATTTTTAGCCATTAATCTAAAGGATAATTTTCTGTTTTTGCAGTTTGAAGGAAGACAATGAAAAAAGGATAAATACCATCAGTTCTAGAAACAAAAAACACATTGACAGTGATGCAATAAGCATAAAATTACCTAAATCCTCATCCTAGAATGACTGAAATACAATTTCAATATTGCTAATTCACAGACCTAAGACCATTTTGAAGTTTATGTGGCAATTGAAACAATTAAATTTTCGGTTTTAATAGGAAATTGAGTTTCATGTAATAACAACTTACAGCCTGAGGCAGCTAAGATTTTCATGGCATGTATTTAAAGGAAACAAATTAGTATTTCTTTTACAAAAGGATATTATATAATCCTTTCAGATAATAGGACATCAGCACAGCTGCAATATTGCTATTAAAAGCAATGCCTAATAAATCCACCAACAAGCTTCTTCCAAATTCTTTGAAGTTTGAAGAGAGCATGTGCCAAAGCACAGAGAGCATGTCTATGAGCGGTGACGTTTGGAGGAATGATGGAGAACGTAGAACCGTCCTCATTGATTAACATAACATAGTTGCTCCGTGGAACTCTTTTGGCCATTGATGGTTTATCCACCAACCTGTGCTCAATCTCCACAGTATTCTGCTAACCTACTGGTAATGCTGGTCTCCAACACCTCAATTGCTACTCCAGGATTTAACTGAGATATGCACTAAAGGGTTATTTTATAGATTTCACAGGACACCCTATTGTTTATCATCCAAACAGAACAATATTAGCTGTTAGCACCACAACCAAGTCCAGTTTGACAGAGAACAATTGCTTTTTAGCAAATCAGAACTAAAAACACAGTAGTCACTTTCCTTGAGGTGTATTTTTTAAATGTTGCATATCATAAAAATATTGGAACATTATGATAAAAAAGTCTACTTGTATTTGGCAGATTGTTTCTATGTCTGTAACCTCCCCTCCAAAAGAAAAGCATTCATTGCTTATTCATTTGTGCTTACCTGTCTATGTTACGTGTTTGTAGTTTTTATTGGGCTTTAAAAAGATTGAAAGAGCAATAATGTTGGAAACAGCTCTATACAATAAAATGTAAACATTCTTTTACACAAGAGTCTTTTGTTGTGAAAGAACATTCAGCACAATAGAAAGGATGAACACTATCCAGTTTTGTTTTTCAGATATACCCTTTTTTGTCTATGTTTACAGATAATTTTCCTTAACTAATGGCAGTTTTAGTGTGACATCTGTGTTTTCTACATATTTACTTATAGGTAGGCCTCTGTTTGTATTATAACAGGCCCCCTGTTTGTCCTTACAGTATCACATTTTATCCAGGAGCTTTCACTTGCTGTGCTCAATGTGCTCAGGTGCGTCAGTGCAGACAAACCCAAATGTAAGCACAGTTGTCAGCAGATAATCTCTGTTGACAAGCGGCATTCACCCAGTCCCCTAACGTCCCAATTATAGATGAATGTATGCTGCACAGCAGTTAAACGAGTAGATTTATGCTGAATGTTAAGCATTGGGACTAGATTTTAGATGACACGACAGGTGACAGCTGTTTACAATATTGCAGAGTGTTTTTTGCGCTATAAAGCTTTGTTCTGAATTTATCGTTTGAAGTTGCTCAAAGCCGAAATGTTGGATTGCTGTGGAAGCATATGAGAAAGGTAAAACACCTGAACACAATTGTTTTATTTCCTGTCTTTCTGTTATTCATAAAAATATTTACAAATCAATTTAAACCAATAATATGTTATTATTCCATGTGATAACCTGGCTTCAAACAGCAGCAGAATGCATTTTGCTTTTCCAGTTTTTAATGTATTAGAATAGGGTTGAATTTTTTGTCAGGAATTTAGATAAATTCTCTACAGTCTGCATAAATTTTTCTTATTACAGTAGGGATTGTGCAATCTCATTACTTCCTCTTTTCATGGTTGCACTGTTATTATGAATATATGATTTGAATTCTTGAAGCTATATTCTGTTAAAATGAAAATATTCTCTCCACTGTCGTCACATACTCAGGAGGAGGGATTGCATAAGAGTTAATGACTCAATGAAAACAGCTGGGTTTGCAAAGACCAGCCTTGCCGTGGATACAATCTAGCTTGCTATCATCAGTGTTTGAATTTATGAATGGGTAATTTACTGGATGCAGTGTAAAGTGCTTTGGAGTCCCCTGACTTGAAAAGGCGCTGTATGAACACAGATTATTTACCATTTTCTTGAGTGGTCATTTGGAATTGACTCTTTTGTATTATTCATACTGTGGTAGGGATTGAATATGTCTACATTTGAGGTAATTTATTAAGTAATTTGAATTGAATTTGGATTGAATGGAAAATGGGTCCTCCCCCTCTGTGGCCCCTCTTGAAACACTATATTGAAGACCTCTGGTATTTACAGTGGTAAAAAATACTGTTGAATGTCAGTAAGTATTATTCTTTCTTAGTGTGTTCTGGATAATTGTCTTTCTTTCCACTTTGGAGTCATATGCAGAGCCACTTTTCCTGCCCACGTTATATAAAGTATTTAAAAAGTTGGCCTCCAGTGTACTTATTACGTAGACATGTTCTGCTGCGTAATAGGAGTAATATAATATGTTTAAAGTCAAATTTTTGAAGCAGTGTTATCCCAGAGTGAGTGTGATGAGGTGGAGGCCTTGCTATGATGCCGGGCGGCCTCCCAGAAACCTCTTGAGAAGTAATCTATGCCATTGAACAAAGCCCACATGTTATGGATAAGCTGCCAGCACTGCGACCAAGTCCCTTTACGCAGAACCCAGAGCCCTGCTATACTGCTAATACAATACTGAATCAATTTGATTCCTATAAAGATTTTACATATGCAGCTTCAGAGCAGATCAGGAAGTCTCACTTTATCACACATAATCAGATGGTAGACACTGCAATATTCAGAGGACACACTGTAAAACCCCTTACAGCTGTTCCTAACAATTTGGATTAGAACCCCTCTGATTCTACTGATGTTGCTAAAATCTAACATCTTCACTAACCACAATGACCATTTGTCCCATATATTCTAAGGCATTGCGGTACTCACATTAAATAATGCCATTTATACACATAAAAGCAAGCTTGCCTGCAGAACCTACAGAGTGGAATATTGTTTTTTTCTAAATTTTTTATCAGTCTTGCATGCATTAGTTGCGATGCAGCCCTAAGTCTCTGAAGCACACAAGTTGTCCCTTGGCGACTGTCTTTGGCGGGCCTCTTTGGCGGCTGTTTTGTAACCTGTCAGGACTGACATCAGTAAGGGAGGCCATCTCAGGGCCGCTTTAGCATCACTAAATCATTTTGACGGATAACACATCCCACCGCTGTGCTTGTTATTTAAGTGAACCAAATAGAGTCCCACCTTGAAGATTAGTGACTTTCAGAAGTTGCTAACACTAATGCCTCATTTTCTTTGCATGGTTACCTTGGACAGAAATGGGAATTCTAAATCTGCAATGTATTTATAATAAGACTCATATAAACATACTTTTATTAATAGATTAATAGATTAGATTATTATGCAGCATTAGATATGTTAATGCTGCAATACATAACAATCAACTCTTGGTCATAAGGAAGCTCTGAGTGGTTGTTAAAGCATAAAATCACTTTGGCGGTGGTTCAAACCAGTCAGCCTGGGAGATAAGGTGCTTCAACCAAATGTACATTAACAAAAAAACCACAAAGACTAATTCCAAGCAGCTCTATGGTGTCTGTTCAAGTGGCGGCAGAAGCAGCTTTGAGTAAGCAGTTTAGAGACCCTGGGACATATTTGGCTGAAGTCAGAGAGACATTTAACTCGAGTTATCTCTGGAAAACAGTACTGTGTTCTTATCAGCTTCTAAGTTGTTTCTCTGTAAAGGACAAATACCTTCCCTATATGCCAAAAAAACTATGTTTTATTTTATATTCATTTCAGATCTTGTAAGGGGGAGTTATAGAACACCATCAGATTTTTTGTTTTTCTGTAAATAAGAGCGAGGTTTATAGACCTTGGTATTCTCAGATGTAGCTGACTGAGGAAAAAGTACACCGCTTGTCATGTTTGTACATGTTTTTAAATAAGAAAACAAGGAAGCAGTTTCCTCCATTAAGTTTGTATTGACTTAGTTTACTGACAGTAATAATACAAATTAGTACAAACCAGAGGAAATTAACTTTCATATTTTTGTAAAGCAAAATATTGGGCTACTCTATCGCAGTGATGTTGTCCGTTGATACACGAACTGAATCAAAATAAGAATTAGAACATCTGTACTGCTAAATGAATTCAGGGTAGCATGTGATCCTGACCTTTACGATTCATTACATTCATTACATTGATAAATTGGTTCAAAGAAGGTCTAACATGTTCTATCAGATAACTAAAGTTCTAGTTTCAAAGGTCATGGTACTGAATAAGAGCTGGTAGTAATCTGTACATCAGTAGAAAAGGTGATGGCTGCAGGGATTTTCAATGAAGAAAAATTAAGAAAAGCCAGAGTCTAGAACCTGGAGTCACCTCATCACCAGACTAAATTGTAATGACTGTAGCCTGCACTGATTCAGCAAGGTCTGCGCCAAACCTGAACAGATGGCTGAGACATTACATATCCTGCTTAAACCTAATAAAGGATTTGTCAATTATTTTAATCAAGTCAGATTAAGTTTTTAATAACTATAATTAATGTGTTATTCTCAGATGCATGTTATTGAACCTTCCTGTAATATTGCTAATGTCAGGAATTAAAGTCATGTACTGCCTTATACCTCATTTAACGCGTGACATTTTTTTTCCCTAAAAGATGAAAACTTTTGATTAATATGGATTTTATATTCATCTATCCTTGTCTATCTATCTTTGTCTGTCTTGTCTGATACTTAAAAATTGGTACATGATTTGCATCTTTGAAGTGTGAAAAAGTATTTACAGAAGAAGAGGTTTGTAAAGGGAGAAACACAATCACCCCTAAACCTAACACATGATTTGTCA
This sequence comes from Jordanella pulchra, assembly GCA_034780135.1. Lineage (NCBI taxonomy): Eukaryota > Metazoa > Chordata > Actinopteri > Cyprinodontiformes > Cyprinodontidae > Jordanella > Jordanella pulchra. The sequence continues at coordinate 130 of JAUZNJ010031870.1, read as the reverse complement.
TGGCGATGATACTCTCAAACATTCAGTTACTGGCAGTGAGTTTTTTTCCATCATTTTAACCCTTTTAGGACTACCATTATAAAGGTCCGCATGAGCATCTTTTTACATTTTTGGATGCTGCAGAGTCATT